>JAQQAE010013895.1:0-12583 GCA_029823295.1 Pseudamia nigra | reverse complement strand
ACAGGAGACTTCAGGAACAAAAGTACAGAGGCTACACCAGAAGATGAAACCACTCAGTAATAAGAACCAGAAGGACTGATTGGAATTTGACAAAAAGTACAGAGAGGAGTCTGAAAAGTTTGGAAATGTTTATGGAGTGATGAGACAAAGATGAACATTTATCAAAGTGATGGAAAGACTAAAGTGTGGAGAAAGAAATGATCTGCTCATGATCCATGAAACACACAAGTTCATCTGTGAAACAGAGAAAGTCACGTCATGACTTGGTCTTGCATGGCTTCTTCTGGGATGAGGTCATTGATGTTCACTGATGATGTAACACATGATGGCAGCAGCAAAATGAACTCAGAAGTCTACAGAAACATTTTGTCTGCAAATTTTAAGAGATTCAACCAAACTGATCAGGAAGATCCTTCATCATGCAGCAAGACAATGACCCAAAACACGCTGCCATGACAACCAAGGAGTTCATCAGGAGAAAGAAGTGGAAGGTTTTAGACTGAACACCTCAATGTGCAGACTTCAACTCTATTGAACATGCATTTAAACCCCCCAAAACAAACAGCAACTGAAAGAGACCGTGATGAAAAAAGCATCACAAAGAAGAATATAATAATTTGGTGATGTCAGTGGGTTGAGAATCCATGCAACCAATTTTGATGAGAATACCTGGAAATAAAAGCTGAAAAACTAATCTTTTGTCTCATATTCATCATTTGATGTCAAACCTCTAATGTTTTCAGTTACAGCAAAAATAAATGAATTGGCCTCACTGTTTCAATAGTTCAATAGAGGCCACTGTACCACATATGACTCTTATTCCCTTTAACCCTTTAATAGAGACAACCAAACTGGATGTATCGGCAAAAGAAATCATCTGGTGAAATCATCTTAAAAAATGTTGGCACATGAAGAAAAATGTACCACAGTACGGGACATTTGTTATAAGGAATGTGAGACATAATTATAGTTTCATATTACCACTTTTAGATACTGAACACAGACATGTTGATTAAATAAACAGTCCCCATTTTTCCACAACTCTCTGCCTTCAGCTGCTTTTTTCTTTAATAACCTGACATAGCATCTTTAAAAAAAGTTAGTATTAACCTATTAAGATCTCAAATCTGGTTTGAGTAATAGTTGGAAAAACAAAGTAAAACCTGAGGGTTTTCTGGAGAACATGATAGAAGTGTCAGTGCTCGCTAAAATTTTTGTCAGCCCCTGAAGGAAATGGAAAAAGAAGAAAAAAAAAACATTTAAGAGCTTAAACTTTTGGCTTTTAATATAAATTACTTTCTTTTACAGTAATTGCAGACATTTGACTGTCACTCCTAGTGTCTCCTGCTCACTATACACACAGAGACTGAGCATAAAGAAGGAACTGTATCTATAGTTATCGAAGCTAATGAATGCCATGTAGTGTCAGCCAGACTGAAAATCAATCAATACGTTATTGATCCCACAAGGGTGGCCACTACTCACTGCTCACATTGCTCTCCGGGGGATTTTTGCAGCTGCGTGACCTTGCTCGTCCACATCCCAGAGGAAGCCAAAACAACGATAGATATATTCCTTTACCTTCGAGGCAGATAAGTTGTTTCCCCTCTATGAGTCTACAGTATCTGTTCCAATCCAAGATGAGCATTTCTGGACCTCAAGTTCTGTCCACAGTGGAGCGCCATCAGCACTTCCGTGAAAATGAAGGTAGATGCCACGATGCCACTTCCTGCAGTCACAGTCGCTGCCTGGTTTCCTGCGCGGCACATTTTGGAGCCACATCTACCTGCAAGAGTCCTTGGATGCAAGAAAGAACTGAAGAAACCTTGTTGAAATGCCAAGATCACCGTCGCTTCACGTCTGTCCATTATTATGAACCACATTTCTGTCATGCCAAGAGGGAATTTCTTCCGATGTGGTACAAACTTTCACTTCAACTAAACAATGAACACCTAATATTTTAATGTCCGAAGGTCAAGGTTATCATAAATTTATGGGATAAGAATTTGGGTATAAATTCTAATAAATGAGAGAATTGCATGAGCAGATGATGATGTAAAGATATCTGATTGGACTTCTGTCCATGATACAGCAGCCTCATTAGTATCTTTGTTCAGCAAATCAGACATTTCAGACATAAACAATTGAAGCCTTCTGGTTTTTGTCCAGCCAACTGCTTCTTCAGTGAAAAACAGTGAAATACATTATTCATGATGCATGTTGCCCTCTCCATGTGTATTTTAGTGGCTAACAAGGTACAAAATCAATCACAGTGACATAATTGAAAACCCACATAACATCACATCCCAAGAGGAAAATCATACATTTATATGTATAAAATCTGGGCTTGATGGTTTATTTGTATGAAATCGGTTTTTTACTTTTTTTAGGGTTAGACACACATGATAAATTCCCTTTAACCCTTTTAAACAGAGCCATGCCAGGTGGAGGTAATGCCAAACAATCACCTGTTGAAATGATGTCCCAAACAGCTGCTGTCGTGTTTTCTCAGAAGAAGTACAGGAAAGTTGAACCATAACAGAACCCTTCTACTGTCAAAGCTGGCTTCTGTCATGTGGACCGAATTCAAAACCACAACTAGAATAACAGAGTGTTATAGAATGAGAGGGGCTCACTGGCTGGAGGAGAGAGGAAGGATGTGGTTCTGTGGAACTGGGACAGTTTTGTGGAGCTTAGGGATTATTTTACAGAGTCTGACACAGCTTTATTGAAACAAGTGAGATAACATGAGTTTTTGTCAGTAATTTGTCATTGATCCTCCGTTTTTGTTCTGTTGAAGTAGGTTTCCTGTTGTTTCGAACCGTGAGTTTGAACATTCAATCATGTGCAGGGTTGTCTTTCAGCTGTACAACAGACCTCACAGGGGCACGGTGTCTGATTTCATGTGAAATTTATCGGGGGGGCATCAGTGTCAGATGCAGCCAAACAGTCTGGGACTGAAACAGAACAAAGCAGAAATATTGATATGCAGCAGAGCATAAAACAGAGTCTGTCTGCTGCGAGTTTGGTTTTTAACACGCTCGGCCTGTCACTTCTGCTTACTGGTGATGGTGATCTTGGCTGGCATCACAATTAAACTGTCCATATTGACATGGTATTTAATCCTGTATTTAGTCTGATTCTCACTGACGTGAGAACGTTCTGCCAGCTCTGTGGGAGAATCTGCCTGGGTTCCAATGCATGATTCGTTTAGGACCACATCTTCCTGAAATTGATCAAACCATCAAAGTGTTTTAATGCAGAAACAGAAACTCATCACTCATGTTTGACTAAATATGTTAAGTAATTCAACCTTAAACGACTGGATCAAAATGGAAAAAGATTAAATCTGACTGAGTATTTTTGTTGTGCACAGCTTTTACCACGCAAGCATTACAAAGAACAGGGCAAGAATGATGAATCATGAGCACGTTTACAAGACCTTGTCAGAAGCCTTGCAGCAGCGTTGTGGACAAGCTGAAGATGATCCATGGAGGTTTTACTGAGACAGATGAATAAAGAGTTACAATAATCCAGTCGTGAATAAATAAATGCATGAATAATCATCTCTAATTCAGCCCATGACACAGTACTAGTCAATTTGGCCACACAGAACCCCAGGTTACAAGTGCTTTGGCACACAAATTATTCAGGTTATGAGGAAGAAATCGGGCAAAATTTTGTATGGGTTCACATGCAAAAACTCGGGTTGCGAGTAAATTACGGTATTTTCTTTTTTGCCCTTTTTCACCTGAAATAGTGCTTCGTTTTGTGTTTTTTTTTTCTTCATGGGGCCTACCCATAATATGATCTCGATGCACGTGAAAGGACACTGATGAATCTGTCCGCAGTTAAAGGTATGCGTGCGGTGTATCTTTAAATATTATGTTTCACCAAAACATAAAAGAAAACTCAACTTTCCCAACCCCAAAAATGCCATCGGAAATGAAATTAACAAAATCAACACAGATACTCTGTCAAAATGAACTTATGTTTGCAGTATGAATTCAAAACAAAACCACAAACTCCACTCAGCTTAAGATGGGTCGCGCAGCCACGTACACTTAACCCAGACATGCAGGACAAATCCCTCACCACATGTCCCGTTTGCCGTCTGTTTGCAACTCCAGATTAGTCTCCAAGCTCAGTACAGATACATCCATTGGAAGAATAAAGCAAAAAAATGGAATAATGTCCTTTCCGATGCAGCCTGATCCGAGCCGCTGACCACAAACACTGTCTGCTCCCCAGGACTTCTCCCCCATGACCCATGTCACCTCCCCTTATATCACCTCAGATGTTAGTTAGTTAGTATTGTGTTTAGTGTGAGCTCACTGCAATCCGAATTGCCCTCTAAGGGATAAATGAATGAATAAACTAACTAACTAACTAACTAACCTCAGATGTGTGTGTGAGATGAAAAAAATAACACCCCAAGAAAGTGCACACTGGTCGTGTATTAGACCAAGTGAATGACATTTGCGTCACCCATTTTTGTAACATTTTAAGGAGTAGGCAAATGCAAACCTCTTTGGATCACTATTTTAGTAAAAGATCATTGCCTACTGAAAGTGATGATGATGAAAGTGTGGCGAACAGGCCAAAACCAGTGAAGAAAAATCATCTTCAGTTCAGAACTAAAAAAGCTTCCTGAATAGGTAGCAAAACGTCTTCAACCCAAATTTCCAGTCCAGTCGACTGAAGGAAAACCACGTCTTGGAATTGTATGGGAGTTTTCTTGGGTCTTGGAACTGATTAATTGGTTTTACATGGATTTTTATGGGAAAACCAGGCCCGGCTCACAAGTTATTTGTTTCACTAGCTTGATCCCGGAACATATTAATCTCGTAACCTGAGGTTCCACTATATTTCTCATTTGTACAGTAGTTGTACTCACACTAATAGGACCGGTGACTCTGTGCCCATCCTTCCTCTGCATAACAGAACTGATGGTCTAAAGCGCGCTAAAACACATGTGGAGCATTGTGCAATTTTTTTTTACATTGTTGAACTGTTTTATCTTCCCTAATATCAACAAACATCACCTTTTTATTCGCTTTATCTCTTATATAGAACAATGGAATTGGTGTAGTATGGAAGCTGGGAGTTGAAACAAAAAGCAGAACTCTATTATGAGACCCTTTAAACTCCCCTGGGAATGATGTAAGTTGTATGTAAAATGATACAGATGGGACTGTTGTTTACATCCTGCTCCATAAGAAGCCCGTTGATGATCTTTATTCTATGGGTTGGTGTTTGTAGGATTATATTTTCAGTATGGTACTCTTTCCTCCTCCGTGTCCCTTTAAATCCTTTTGAAGCCGGTCCATTCAGACTCGACTCTGAAGCCACGGCACATATCGTCTCTTTCCTGTATTATTGTCACACTCCGTGACACGCTACATTTTGTAAATGCGAGCGTGACCCAGCGCTTTGTATCAATGACATTTTCTCACCCGCCGCTTCTATGGGACTGAAATTTTACACCTGCAACTAGAGACCTTGTGGCTTTCCTTTTAATCGCAGTTACAATAGCAGACCCCAGATTGGCTTTGTGCGCAACCCTCTTACTGTGAATGTTTGGGTGTGACATTTTTAGGCTAGCTTTTCTGTGTATCTCGCAACTCTGGGGTATCTTTTTCACATGGGGCTCAAAATTTCATCCATCCTGCAAGCACACATATTTGCCTCTCTGACAAATGTTGATGCGGAAATCTTCAACTGTGACAGTTTTTGCTTTCCACCCAAATGTCTCACGAAAACGGATGTGGAGATGCTTCCATGTGGTTGGAGTTTGCCTTCGTATTGACATGTTTGAAAGTGCAAACACAGCTGTTCACCTCCCCAGCAGTTTAAACAAGTGCTCATTCTCAGGATAAATCTAGGGAATTTTCATCAGTTCCAAATCATCAAATGCATTTTTGAATGTCAGGTCATTTATTTTGAAGTAGGAGCAGGATGATTTGGACCAGACAAATTAGACTGTAGGTAATATGTATGGGTTGAATTGTGCAGTGAATGTAAATGTCAGACAGTAGATCGGTGTTCACATTCCCAGAACCAATGGTAGCCATAATATATAACTTTAAAGTAGTAAAATACCTAAAAATAGCCAGGCCTTTATTACTCATTTGGGATTCATGTGTATTATATTAAACATTTTATTACTCAAATCTCGAGAAAACCATGCTTTTCCTCAATACAATGACACATTTCAAATGGTTTCAGATGGTTGTTGCACAAAAAGTGTTGTGCAGTGGTACCCGGTCTTACGAGTTTAATCCGTTCTGGCGTCACGCTCGTGAAGCGAAAAACTCGTGAGCCAAGACCGGTTTTCCCATAGGAATACATGTAAAACCAATTAATCCATTCCAAGGCCCACGAAAACTCCCATGTGCAGTATGTAAACACAGTCATACGTGCACATTTATTCATTATTATTATTTGAAAAGGAAGTTATGTTTCTTATCTGAGAAGGAATGCATGAAATTAGTTCTAAAGATGATTTATAAAGACACCTTACCTTGGAGACAGAAACGGCTGCAGGCAACGGAGGCTTGATGGCGGAGGAGGAGGGAGGGAAGCAGAGACGGACTAAATGTAAACAGCAAACTTAATCTAACAAAGAGCTTAACACTATATATATATTTTTTTTTTCTATTTTGTGATTTTTTTATGTTTTCTGTTTTATAATTTTTTTTTTCTTTTCTGATTTTTAATTCTCTTGTTTTGGCCTGTTTCACCACACTTTCATCATCATCAGCATCATCATTTTCAGTAGGCAATGATCTTTTGCTAAAATAGCGAATCCAGAGAGGTTTACCTCTGCCTACTCCTTAAAATGTTACAAAAATGGGTGACGCAAATGTTTTTCACTTGGTCTAATACACAACCAGTGTGCACTTTCTCGGGGTGTTATTTTTCTATGAACCCCCAGAACAGTTCATAGTGCAACAGCATCTCTTTAATCTCTGCTGTTCTTGTAACCTCGTCCTCATCATCTCCGTCTCCACTGATGAACTGCTGCTGCACTGGTGAAAAAAGGCACAAATATGAAGCACAATACAGCGCGGGTTTCGCTTCTAAGCTGCCAGACTGTCGTGAGAAGCCGAGAGCGCACGCTCTCAGGAACTATTTTACTTGTAACCCGAGTTTTTGCTTGTGAGCCGGTACAAAATTTTGCCCAATGTCTTCCTCATAACCTGAAAAAAAAATTGAAGGCCGATGCCCTTGTAAACTGTATATGGTTGCTAGGCTTTAATGCAGGGGTCTGCAACCTGTGGCTCCAGGGCCAGATGTGGTTCTGGTTCTCAACCAGTCTGGCTTCAGGACCCACCATCACCTCTTAATGACAAGACGTGACCCAAAGTGAAGGAAAATGTTCAACTTCTCAAATGCATTGAATGGAAAGGTCATGCAGTTTGATCCTGAGATAGTAGAATAGAATGTCACATAACGCAAAAAACAAGTTTTAATGATAAACCAAAACCACCGGCAAGTGGCAAAGCTAGAGAAGGAAATATTCACTTTTACTCTTAATTAGCTGGATTTTTATTAAACCAAAGCTCTTCACTTCATTAACTTCAGCCTTTTTTTAACAGACTCAATAGTGCTTTCATGCACCAACATGAAATAAAGTCCAACTACTGAAAAGTAGCTACAAAAAGACTCAAAATATGTAGCTTTAGCTGAGTACCCACTCATTGAACAATGCCCTATTAAAACTATTCAGTCAATTATTCAAGGATTAATCATAGGGCTGACATAATAATGAGAACATTTCAATAACAGCCATTTTCAACACTCAGTTGGTGTTTTCATGCAAAATACAGGAAATTTAAAAATGCAGCTACTGAAAAATAATTTCAAAAATTCAAATCATGTAGCTTTAGCAGAGAATCCGCACTCTCTGAATCCAGCAGAAAGCACTTCAACCTTAGGTGTAACACGGACATCATAAACCTAGGAGGAGGAATAAATGCGAGAACTGGGCATGTATTTTAATCCTGACCAGAATTTCAAAGTCTAGAGCTCTAAAAATGTTGTGTCCCCTCCCCCGCTCGTAGTTTGTAAAAACAGGTCAGGGAGTGTTAGAAGAGTTGAAAAAACAGTTTCCAGAACTGATGGGTACACAGAAAAAAACCTCTTGCATCACAACATTCATTTACAAAGCTTTTTAACAGAGGGCGTTGGTAATGTGTGTGTTTAATCGTCATGCATGTCCTTGGGTGCGTGTTTGTGATATAGCCCTTCGAGTCCACGAGACCTGCCCCCTGCCAGAGTGTCTCACTTCAGATAACAAAGTACCACGGCAGTTGCCATGGGAGTGCAACCTTTTGTGATGTCCTCAGATCCTGAAGTCATCTGCAGTTTTGACGGCTTCATGCTCTATGTGCCAACACGTCACTGCACAAAACACACTGAGGGTTTTCTCCTCCTTTGTCCTCAGTATAAAAAAATCCGTATCTCATGTACTGTAGTCTGCTTGTATCTGCGTTTCGACATGCTCAATTAGCATATGTGAACAAACTTTGTGGATCTTCTTCTATGGTGTGAAATGTCGGGTGTCCACTTACATTACGGGGCATTATCACTACCTACCGTTAAGGAGTGTGAATAGATGACACTGTTGATTTTTTTTTTCTTGACTTTTTTTTTGCCCAGGCAAAGGCCCGCGACCCACTGACCCACCAGTTGAGAATCACTGCTTTAGGCCCTTTCAAGTTTGTCCATTGATGGATGTAGCACATGATAAATAAAAGATAATTCACACAGTGAACAAAATAATCAAGAAAATCAACAGAGATAACGATATGTTACCAAAAAATGGTCCAAAAATAAGCAAAGTTATGAAATAAATTAGAAGTCTTACAAGACTAGCACACACCTGACTAACATAATCAGGAAAATGAACAAAAATCTCTCAAAAGTGACTAAGGGAATAATCCACAAAAAATTTTTAAAAATAAATAAACAGTGAAATGAACCAACATTTTTTACATTTTTTTAAAATGAGCAATAAATTAACCAAATTATCTGCAAAATGATCAAAAATTGGCAAGAAATGAACAACATAATTAAAATGTAAGAAAAATTAGCAAAATAATCAAGTAAAATGAACTAAAATGGGAAAAACCTACAACAAAATGAAAAAAAAAATCAAAAATGAACAAAAAAAAAATGACACAATAACAAATTAATGTTAACATGTCAGTAGCTTAAACATGGGTCATATTTCATGTACCATGTAGAGTTTGAAAATGTTTTGCAGCTCTAGGCACATTTTTTTTTCCAACTTTCTGCCCAAAAATGGCTCTGGTGTATTGTAGAGACTTTTAAAGCCTTTTTGTAGGTTTTGTGGAAGTGGTAAAATCATAAGGCTTTGCCATGTGGTCATTTTAGGCACACTTTTAAATTTACACACAAAAGGATGATTAGACTCTAATCAAACACCCTGGTGGTGAAATCATAAATCTACATAACGTACGCAAGAACAAATATATGGCATGAAAGAACACTACGATGTGTGACTAGTGTTTTATGCGGGCCACATAATGAAATGGAAAACTTACTACTAAATATGATGACTCGGTGAAGTTGAACATTAGCATTGAAAGGTTCAGTACAGTAGAACTGTAGGTGCTTAACCCTCGTGTGGTATTTGGGTTAAACTGACCCTTTGTCATATACCGGTATTTGTAAAGAGAAGCTGCGTCATGTGGCGAAAAAAGGAACAAAATCATCACCAAACGAACAAAATACTTAAGAATGAAAACAATGAACAACATTGAAGAAGAAAAAAGGATGAAAATGATCTTCATACTGAACAAAATAACCAAGAAAATGAAACAAAATAATCTGCACAAAAAGAAGCAAAACTATCCACAAAATGAACAAAGAGCAACAAGTTGAACAAAAATAACCAAGAAAATGGACAAATGTGAAGCAAAAAACTAAAACACGTAAACCACATTTCCCGTTGTGCATGTAAACGCGTCGAATCTGATTGTCCAACTTATCTGATTACTCCTAGTTATGGGATTTCTGTGGCCATGGAAACGGGCTCAGTGATCAGAGAGTTGGATCGCCAGTTGCCGATCCACGTGTGAAAATGATGTCTCACGCTCCCTGAAGAACTCTGTCACGATTTCAGCCCTGTGAATCCTGGCATCATCATCTTGGAATATGCCTGCGCCATCAGGGAAAGGAAAAATCCACTGATGGAAAACATAAAAAAGAGAGGCTCTTCACTACATCGGTTAGGGTTAAATAACTTGGTGCAGCTGAAACGTATTAACCACTGCAGTAATTATCCAATGAAAGGCTCTGAACTATTTTTTTTTTTCTACTTAAATCCAGGGGGCGACTTTTTTCGGACAAGCAGTGTACAAGCTAAATGAACAACCCAAAGAATTTCTCTCCCCTGTACCTGAATGAGTGAGCGAACAGTGCCAAACTGAAATAGTGCGGAGATTTTTATGAGCATCAAATTACATCTTGTATAATTGTGCATTTTAAAGGTTTCAACCTGTTAAACTTATTCTCACTTCACAAAGTGGACCTGGATGTACAGTAATGATATGACATTTAAAAGGTTACAAATATCAGATACAGTATTACCTCAATTTACCCTCGTCTGGTTTTCGGGTCAAATTGACACTTTGTCATATACTTGTAAAGAGAAGTTGTGTCATGTGGAAACGCCAGGGAGTAGAATCAGTACTTGAGTAAAAGGAGGTCGAAGTACTCAAAAGTACTTGAGGTTGTGAGTAACTTTATAGCACAGAGCAGATTTATTTCAGCTTTTTTTTGGTCAATTTGTTCATTTTTGTGGTTTATTTTATTAATTCATTTTTTAACCTTGTTTTGCTCCGTTTCTTCATCATATTGTTCATTTTTTCTCATTTACCTGATTTTTTTTTTTTTCCTTTTTGCTTATTTTTTGGTTAATTTTCTGAATAATTTTGCTCATTGTCTTGGTTATTTTGTTCAGTATGAAGATAATTTTCAACCTTGTTTTTCTTCATTGTTTTATTTTTAAGTATTGTGTTTTGGGGATGATTTTGTTCCCTTTTTTCCCCACACGACACAGCTTGTCTTTACAAATATATGACAAAGGGTCAATTTGACCCAAATACCAAACTGGGTTAAAAATGTAATCAACATTTTCTTTTTTTGTTCGTTTTACTTCAGGAATCGTGCGTGAGCTGGCTCACAAGTCCGACAGCAAGCTGAAATCCATCTCCACCACCAGACTCAACCCTCAGCACCATCTCTGGTACGTCCGACCCGCTCAGCCTCTCGGACTCAGAACTGCGGGACTCGCACCAAGACTAAAACCGACAGCTTCATTTGTTTGGATGCCGAACGCTGCAGGCTGAACAGTGTTGGCTCATTTGTATGTGGTCGGGAGGTGCAAGTGGAACAATGTTATGGCCGTAAAAGCTTCTACTCTGCACATTTCTGACACATCTTTGGGTGATTACAATCAGCCTTTTTTAGACTTCATTTTGTAAAACGGCTCCACTAAATTAGCTGGTAAACCACATCTTAATTTCTAACACATGTGGCACTACAAATCCTGAAGCAGGCATATCCTGTGGTACAGTTTGTTGTCACCTCAAGTAGCTTTTGAACACTTGTAGATAGTTCCTTCTCACAAAAAAATGGTCATTTGGAATAATTTATTAGCATATTACATGGTACTGATTTTTTTTTTTTGTCCACTATAATGCAAAAATTCCTCATGAAAGTCTAGGTCAAAGAGTAAAAATTTGTAGTATGCGGAAGCAACAATTAGTGGGTTAAAACGCACTTAAAAAGCTCTCAATTTCAGAGCTAGTGAACATACACACAAGTAAAATCACTTGATCAGAAATAGACAGTAAGAAGTAGGCGACTGATTGAACTGCATTAAATCAGGAAAACAAAACATACAGGCTCTGAACGGTTTCCAACATAAAAAAAGTAAAAAGCTGGACCTGACATCGTATTCAGTCATTTTAATATGAAATAAAAACTTTAAAAAAAACCTCAGTCTAGTGAAAGCAATGAGATTGAACTTCACCAATGTCAGCAACAGAACTGAAAACATTACACCTTTTCTCAGGTTTCAAGTCACTGAGCCCGTTCACATGTACATTAAATATCCCATCATTATCCAGTTTCTTAGACTTATTAGATTATTCAAGTGATCGTGTCCACAGCATAATGCGATAGGCTTTATCAGGTAACAGTGAGACCGGAGGCACCGTCATGTTCAACAACACGAGACCAAATGTTTTGAAATGAACAGGAAGTTTCACTATAATGGACTGAAACATATACACCAGGGTTTTTCAATTAGCACATTTCTGAAGTGCATGTAAATACGTCATATTCCATGATTCCAATTACTCTGTTATCAGATTTATGTGGTTATGTAAGCAGGCTTATTGTTTACTGTGTCTTTTGTCTCGTTGCGTTTTTTATGATGTTTTTGTGTCTATTTTTTTTTCTTTTGACTTTACAGTGGGGTAAATAAGTACTTAGTCAGCCACCAATTGTGCAAGTTCTCCCACTTAAAAAGATGACAGAGGCCTGT
>JAQQAE010013894.1:0-12583 GCA_029823295.1 Pseudamia nigra | reverse complement strand
TCACATTTTTTGGGGGAAATTTATTTTACAAAATCTGACACCAAGAACAGACATTTCATCTTGAAAGGCAAGTTATACTAATAATAGAATGTCTCATATGTTAACGTAATATAACGTATGTAACGTATGTTAACATAATATAACGCAATACGACAGCGGAGGCCCCGCTGTCATGGTCTGTATTCGTGCTGAAAATCAAGATCAAGCAAGCTTTTGCCCTTCTGATCCACGGGAGGTTTCTGTCCTCCCTGAGCTCGACTTAGGACACCTGTGTTACTGTTTGACAGGTGTACCGCCCCATTCAAACCTGCCACTGTCCCCAGACCGGGTCGCGGGCAGCCAGGTGGCCATGTGCTTGACACCAGAAGCGAGAACGCGCTCGGGGTGCGCCTCCCCACCTCACTGAATAAGTGACACGCAAACGTGTCGGCGCCGACACGTTCGGTGTTAAAGGATTAACAGTTATTCACATAACTATAGCATAAAGAAAATAATATAACAAGTTCATCGAACTCACAATCTCACTCCTAATCGCTAAATCCTTGAAATTCTTCATCTTCACTGTAGCTTCTAAACAACTCCGCCAACTCCAGAGGTAGACAACGCGCCGCTTCGTCCTCTGCCGTCAGACTCGGCATCAGTTTCATTTGCAATTATTCCGGCCTTTCTGAATCCCAACAGGATGGTTTCATTTGTCACTCAAGTCCATGCCTTGTCGATCTCTCCGATGACTTGCAGGAAAGTTGCATGGTGCATCCTCCCGGTTACCGTGAAGCTGTGCTCTCCATCCATCATCCACTGCTCCCACAGGTGACGCAAAACTGCCTTAAAGCTCCGGTTCACCGAGATGTCAAGTGGCTGGAGTACGTTGGTTAAGCCTCCAGGGATGATGGCAGGTATGGTTGTTACATTTTAAATTGTCAGTGATACAGGTGTGGCAGATGCGGGTACACAAGCCTCTCGAGCTGCCAGTGTGAAAACAACGAACATGAAATATTTTGTATATTAGTCGCTCCGGTGTATGCATCGGCTCCGTAGCCAGACTATGAAAAAAAGTTCGACATGTATCCCGGAAAATACGGTAGGCACGAGCCTCCCATTGGATAATTTCTGCATGGGTGATTATGTTTCAGCTGGCAACAAGTGATTTAAGGATATTGGGGAACCATCATCTTTGAAGAAAAAAAATGTGGTTGGAAAAAAATCTTGAATGACAATGACCGGTAATCACTTAAATGTGTGGTGAAAATCAAATTGTAAAAAAAACAACAGTAGAACTCAGGAATATGTTTGATAGTAAAAGTAAAGGTACTTCCTTTCATGTGCTGGAGAAGACTTTGCACAGTGTTGCGACTCCCATCACTAATTCAAGTTCTTGACAAAAAATGAATGAAACTCTGGACGTAAATAAATATTGAGACATTGCAGACGCTTATTGAATCAATGCCGCAGCAAATTGGTGTCATAATCAAAGCTAATGCCAGTCCAACAAAATATTATGCTTCCCAGCAAACTGAAGCCTTTTTTTCTGATTAGCCTCACTGATAAGTGGTTTTCTGTTGGCTACACAGCTATTTAGTCCCAATCCCTTGAGCTGCCTTTGTATTGTGTGCGTGGAAATGCTTTTACTTTCACTATTAAACATAGTCTTGAGGGCTGTTGTTTTTTTACAATTTTATTTCACCACACATTTAAGTAATTACTGATTTTTTTCTTCGAACATGATGGTTCGCCACTATCCTTATATCACTTGTTGCCAGCTGAAACATAAAACAATCATGTAAATAAACAAAAATGAATATAATCAAAAAATTGAACAGAAAGTCAATAAAATAACCAACATTATCAAAATAATCAAAAAGGTTAACAACAATGAACAAAAAACAGATCTGAGCAACACAATTAGTAAAAATGAGCAAGGAATGACAACAGCAAAAAAAAAGAACAAAATAAGCAACAGATATCAACAAAATCAACAATAATTCATCAAACATAATCATGGAAAGAAGAAAAATGACCAAAATGCCTGTTTGAATGCAGTATGTTCGGTTATAACAAATTCCATGTAATGAAGTCACCCACTACTCCACTAGAATTACTGTTTCTGTTTACCCACCTATGTTGATATGTCTAATCATACACCATCCTTAATGTTTTTCTGCTAAATCTTCCTGTCATATGGCTTTGAGATGCCCACAATAAGATCACCTGTCCATTGCTTAATTTTCTTGTAACATATATGTTATAATTTCACAATCTTTTTGAGATAAAGTCTTTAGTCTGTGGGTTTTTTACACTCTCATCACTTTTAAAGATGCTGCTTACACAGTGTCTTATTTAAAAGAATCTCCATAAATCACCTTTACACACACAATATTATATTTCTTCTGTAGAGCCACGTGTCATAAATATCCTCTTGGGTCATTCCATGCCATGTGAACAGATGCCCACGCACTTCGGTCTCAAAAAATTCAGAAAATTTTACCAGTTATGCCTTACTATATGGCCCAGGGAATTAAAATTGCGCATCATGATAAACCTTTACCTGCTGTCTGAGAATATACCAAAAGATTTGTTATGCTATTAAAACTGATGACACTTCAAAATGGTAAAAGTAACCTTCAGTTCACATGCTCGGCCATGTTTAGTCCTGAAACCATATTTGTATCTGTGCCAGGGTCTTAAACTTTTTATAGTCTTGAGATGCCTAGATGGGCTGTAAAAACACTAAATATCAGACAGATTTTCATTCAACCAAAACTCGATGTGCAAATTTATTAAAAAAAAAAAAAAAAAAAATCAGATTTCTTTTTTAATTTGAAGTACAAAGACTCTTCTTTCATGGAATATAAAAGAATTTTTCTTTATGCGACTCTTTCACTGTTGTTTTAAATCCCAAAGTACATTTAAGGATGGTGCTACTAGAGTGGCAGCCTGTTGCAGCAGCTGTCCTCTAATCTGTCCTCTTCATATTTTCTATTGTTTCCTTCTTTGTTTCGTGTCTGTCTACTTTCTGTTTTCAACCCCTACGGAACTACGCGACTAGGGGTGATACTTTCCAGACTGTTGCACTATTTCTGGCACTGATTTCGGCCCTTTGTTAAAAAGTTTTGTAAATGAATGTCATGTTGCAATTGTATGATAAGTGTCTGCAGAGGTTTTTTCTGTGTACCCATAATTGTGTTCCCCTTGGAGCTCAGTTCTGGAAACTGTGGATTTTTTACTCTTCTATCCCACTGTTAGAAGTTCTGATCATGGGATACGTCTGCTCCTTCTCCAACAAGATGGATGAGCTAACAGTGCTAACAAGGCTACAGCAGGAATACAGGGAATGCAGCCTCTTGTGTCTCACAGAATCCTGACTGAATGGACATATTCTGGACTTGGTGGTCTCCTTAGACGGATTCACCCTCATCCATGCGGATCAGAGAGTAGCAGAGAGTGGTAAGAGCGTGGGGGACTGGTGGTGTTTGTAAACAGCAGATGGTGTAACCCAGGCCACATCACTGTTAAGGAGCAGCTCTGTAGCAATTCAATTCAATTCAATCTTTATTTGTACAGCACCAATCATAATTGCCGATTATCTCTAGGCGCTTCACAATTCGAGGCCAAGACCTCATGACTATACAGAGAGCAGGGACATCGAGCTACTGGCAGTTAGCATTTGGTCGTATTACATCCCGCGGGAGTTTTCACATTGTGTTGACTGTTTACATCCTCCCCTCGGCTGATGCTGCAGCTGCGTGCGAGCAAGCACAGCGCACCGTGTGTCGGCTGCAAACATAGGCAGGAGTGAACCGTCACCTGACTGCATGGACCATCGACGACCTTGCTGACAGACTACAGTATGTAAGGCTACATGACTGTACGTTGGATGTGGTAGTATGCAGTACAGGGGCTTCACAGGGGACGGTCCTCTCACCCTTCCTGTTTTACATCTACACCTCAGACTTTAGACACAGCTCAAACCACTGTCATCTACAGAAGTTCTTTGATGACACTGCAGTTGTGGGCTGTGTGTCTGAGGGGAACAAACATGAATACAGGGGAGTCATCACAGATTTTGTCGATTGGTGTGAACTGAACCATCTACACTTGAACACCAGGAAGACAAAGGAAATTGTGACTGACTTTCGCTGGACAGCTCCACCACACACACCTGTGAACATCCAGGGTTCAGATGTTGAGATAGTGGACTCCTTTAAATACCTGGGTGTTCACCTCAACAACAAACTGGACTGGTCGGACTATAATGATGCCCTACACAGGAAGGGCCAGAGTCACCTCCACCTACTGAGGAGACTGAGGTCCTTTAATGTAAGCAGGGCACAGCTGCGGATGTTTTATGACACTATGGTGGCCTGCCACAGTCTTTTATGCCATTGTGTGCTGGGTGGGGGGCAGCACAGACAGAGACCGAAAATGACTGAACAAACTGGTTAAGAGTGCCGGCTCTGTTCTGGGCTTCCTGTTGGACTCCATCAAGGAGGTTGTGGGCAGAAGGATGTTAGCCAAGCTGACGTCCATTATGGACAACACCTCCCACCCACGGCACCACACTGTGGAGGCCCTGAGCAGCTCCTTCAGCTGTTTGCTGTTACATCCACAGTGCAGGAAGGAGCACTACCATAGGTCATTCCTCCCCACAGCCATCAGACTGTACAACTCCACACAGTGATATCATATGGACATTAAACACTCCACACTCATACAACACCTACAGTACGTACTCAGCCACTCCTATTCATAGGTCAGTACTAATGTTGCTCAGTTCAGGTGTGCAATTGCAAATATAAGTCTATTTTTCTTCTGTACTTTAATCATTGCATTGTGTAAATAATCCCATCTGTAAATGATCATGTGCAATTTGTACATTCCGTCTTGAATGCAATATTTCCTCTCTGATGCCATTTATTTATTTATTTTATTCTCATTTTGTGTGTGTAGATGTGGTATAATTCACTGCAATTGCATGTGTGCACTATTATTTATTCTCTGTCTCAATGCTGTATGCTGCTGTTACAAAGTAATTTCCCCAGTGTGAGATAAATAAAGTTTATATTATCTTAGCTTATCTTAAACATAGGACTAATTTGCACAACTAGCAAACACTATAATTTAAAGATATACTGATCAGTGGGCAATTACCCGGGCTGTTTAGTGAGGCCGATGCAGAAGTGACTAAGTTGAAGTTGTAATCCCACAGCTTGGCCATTGTCGAACTGTTCATCTGGCTCCAAGAAGCCTTATTCCCATAGAAATACAGTACATTGGACTTCTATCTGAAAATACTAAGCAAATAAATTTTTGTCAATCCAACAAATCACTGCCGTGCGAGGGTTTGGTTGACTTGTTGCTATGGTAATTCATCTCGCTACTGAAATCTGACTGATATGGACCTTCGTATGGTCTCTTTATTCAATATGGACATACAGTAGTTTTACCTGAGATACACTCGACCGCAGCTGTGGGCAAGTGTTTACACTAACAACATTGTAATAAGACTTTATTTGACACCGCTTGGTGAGGTTTTACTGCGTAGGTAAGCTAGCGGCTAATATTAGCTTTCCCATGAGTCCCTTGGCATGAATGCTCAGTTAGCCTAGCTGCCATTCGTCCAAATTTGTTTACATCCTGTTTTTGGCTCCAAAATGGCAGCCAGGAAGTGACAACCCGATTGGCCTCAAAACAACCCTTCAGAAATGAATGGGTGACGTCATGGTCACTTTGTCTAGTAATATATACAGTATATGAGACTGAATCAATAAAATATGAATAGAAAAAAAGTCCTGTTTTCTGGTGACATTTCGGATTTACTGGAGGTATTCTGGAAAATATGGAAAACAAAGGTCACAACCTGTTTTTGTGTATGTGAGTTTGTCCTGACATTTCTCCATTAGTTATTTGTGCAACTAAACCCTATTCACATTCAGAACGTAGCAGCAAAAATCAGAATATTGCTTTTTCATCAATTCGCGCAGCCCTAGTTTTCACCAATACGATCCTTCTCGGTGAAAATATTAAAAAGGAAGAAATATGTGCATTTTCTCATATAAATCTTTTGTCAAAGGCCAATTTAGTATTTATTATTCCATCAATATGTCATCTCACAGACAAGAGCATTGTAAAATGACACTGCACGGATTGTTTAACTTATTCCATTTCTGCATGTTTCATCAATGCTTCTTATGACCTGCAATGAAAAAATACTATTGTCGCTTTTCTAATCCTGTCATCTTGTAATCTGCACTGTCTTCACCCCACTTGCTTGGGTTTTCACCCTCACACAAACAGATCATACATGCAGCTGTGGCATCCGTTTAATATCTCATTGCTCATATGCGTATAAATCCCTCTTCCTGAGCAGTAGACCTGAGAACAAGCAATCATGCTCTCCAGTCTTATTTCCTGTGGAGAAGTGTGCTACTCCTTACTCCCTCACCTCATCCCTCTGAGCCCTCCCTCTGCTCGATCTGAGCGGAATTGCAAATGCCTCCTATCAGACTCAGAGATAGATCTGAAGCACTCGGAGGCCTGATATTACTGTGGCAGGGAGCTGATGAAAGGATAAGATATGTGAGAAAACTGCACAATATTACTAATCTCTCACTATATCTAATTTACCAGGGAAAGTGTCAGCGGGTAATAGAGAGAAGGCAAAGCAGTAAAAAAAAAAAAAAAGATGCTTGAAGAAGGACTGCCGGATGTTTGTGCTGAACTTGAGGCTCATTCAGTTCCCTCACATCATCTACAGGCTTTGGAAATCGCACTAATGTCACACATGATCTTGTCTTGAAATGTAACACCTGTGCGCTGTCGCCAGACATCTGGGTGTCTTTTCATTACTGTTGAAGGGATGCATTTATGACAGACACATCGCACTTGTTCAGCCTTGACTGAAAGGTACAAACCACCGCCTTTCAAGACGAGAACCAAACACACATTCTCTTATAATTGGGCTGATTATTCATGCATGCAGACGGCAGATTGCAAAAGAGTTGTTTTTTTTTTTCAATCTGATGAAGAAAATTAACTTATATTTCATACATATACTACATATGTGCTTATGCGGGACCACGGCATAAATAATGTCATGGACAATTATCTACACTATGTGGCTGCTGGGGGTTTAAGGTTGCGGTTGCTAGTCCCACTGGTTCTTGACTTTATTACAGTGATAATAGAGAATCAAGGGACAACTTGGGAATCATGACATAATATACAACCAGTGAAGGGTAATCTTAAGCCTCTACATTGACTCACTGCTCCTGCCTTTAAAGAAGTACACAAAGCAAACAGAAAGATAACAAATGACCACAAAAACAGACTCACTATTACATAAATAACTAGAGGGCACTCAGAGAGCACATACCTCAGCCTGGGCTGTTTATTCATCCAGCACACTCTTTCTAATATACAAGAATTTTCTTAAAACTGGTGACTCAAAGAAAAGATGTGACACAATTGAAAAAATGTATTTATGTTTATTTATGGAAAAAAGTGTAACAATTTTCCACAATGGGTCAGCTATAAGGCAAAATAAGCAACATAATCCAAATGCTCCAAACCTATACTGTATACGGTATAGCACATAGAACTGTCATCCATGTGCTACATACAGTATATTACATATCATCAATAGTTATCAAGAAAAATCTTATTTCCTTAGAAATATTTAACTTCAAAGGAGCCTCATTTTGCATCTAAAGAGTAAGAACTGAACTTAACTTATCCAAGCCAAATCTTCTAGAGGGATTTGAATTCCAGGATTGAACAGAATGCTTTGGCTACTGTCGTTTCATTGTAGACTGGTTTAGCTGGCTCGAGGATAAGACCCTACCTTTGCACTTTGCGTATGTCTTTCTTGATATAAACAGGTTTAACCGTATGGTAAATGTGGAGAACATCAGTTTCAGCTTTATTCTCCAGAGAAAGAATGAAAACAGAGAGCGGCTACATATGTATCCATATCCTGCTTTATATCAACTTCATAGGCAGAAAATCCATGTTAGACCTGAACAGAGATTAATCTAAAGACACAAAATGAGGTAATGGTGGCATTGGCTCACAGTTAGTTTTAGAAATAATTTCAAGATTTTATTGTTTGCTGGGTTAGTCATCCATTTTCTATTTACACTTCCCTGTCTACTAACTATTACCCCAATCAACCCAATGTCTAGATTAAAACACAGAGGTAGTGCCACAGAGGTAGTGACATGGTTTAGGAGAATTAACACCCAATTCAGTGTTGATCCTCCTAAACCATGGCACTACCAACCTCTACTACAATAGACACTGACAAAACTCAGAAAACCTGCTTTTACTCTTTTAAGCTTTTAAACCAGACTGAGATTTGGCATTTTTGGATTGTATTTGCGCTGTTCCTGACATTTCATTGTTTGATGGGATTGTTATCCCAGCTGCTATGACTGTTCTGTTAATATTCTTTGATTTGCTTAATTATTTGTGTACAACATTTTTGTCAATGCCTTAAATACAGCTGAGTTGACAGTATTCTGGAGGGGCTTTTTGTCTTATGAAGAGATGATGCACAATAGGAGCAGACCATTGTGGCTTTGACAGTATCCGTGTCTGTTTGGTGCACCAGAGGTAACTTTTACTCCAGTTAGGACTGAACTGATGAAGACTGTCAAGATAAGCAGGGTTTTTGTTTGCTTTGTTTTTTAACTGTTTTTTTTTTTTTACCTTTACTACCTCTAAGAAAATAATGTATTTTAGAAGTGTATACATATCGAAATACTTCATGCATTTGTACCCTACCTTAAAGGAACAATAACAGAAGTGAAACAAAAGGCAAAAAGAACCTCCTTTTTTCGTTTTTACTCAGAGTCAAAGCAACATATCATAAGCCACATGGAAGTGTTCACTTAAGAATCAAAACTGTGTGTTCAAGTGATCCAGCTTCACAGCGCAGCACGGAGCCTGTAATTAACTCTTAGAAAATGTGATGACGAAACAGAAGCTTCAAACATCAAAGACAATTGAGATCTTACCCAAGAGTTCAAAGACATAATGGAAGTGGGCCTTGTGTTTCATAGGCCTGTTAAATCATTGTGCCTCTGTGATTTCCCATCTGTTGAAATCAAAATGTTAACATAGTAACTGTGGCAAATAA
Source organism: Pseudamia nigra (assembly GCA_029823295.1). NCBI lineage: Eukaryota > Metazoa > Chordata > Actinopteri > Kurtiformes > Apogonidae > Pseudamia > Pseudamia nigra. Next base: position 3,447 of record JAQQAE010013894.1, on the reverse strand, counting down.
AAAGAACCGATAAAGAAAAAGAAATAATTCATATAACTGGCTGAGTTTTACGGGAGGTGAAAGGAACTTTCATTGCTGTTTTTTTAAATCCTACTCAAGCTCTTCCACACAATGGCTCTTTCATGTACATGGGGCTGTTCACTGCCACATACAATAAATGCTTACTGTGTCGTTAAGGTCTTTCCCAGTGACCTCAGATACTGCCAAGGGCTTGCAGAGTGGGGTAGACAGTGCACCTCATGAACCGTATGCACTCATAAACGCTGCAACAACTGATGGATTAGAATATCAAAATTACTATCGGCAGGGTGTTTTGATCATTAATGAATTATTTCTGTGACTTCGCAGCAAACTGGCAACACCCTTTGCTTCTCACATGTGGTGATTTGTGTAGCATTCTTCTGCTTATTTACATCTGGTGATATTCAGTGAAACATCTTTAGGGTTTCAACACTGAAGAGAAGCATTATACTGTAGAAGATTATATCACTGTACACTAATAAAATGTTAGTGATTAACAGAACTGGGCAATATGGGCAAAGATGTTGATGTATAAAGGCAGATTTTTGGTCGACTGTGAAGATGAAAATGTAAGAAATGAGACTAGAAAGCACCCACAGCGCACAGAAACCTCCACCAAGGCAGCTCAGTTCCAGTTAGGTCAGAAACTGATTTTATATTTCAGGTGATGTGGATTACGGTTTTTTTAAAGGATTCTTCAACTTTGTGAATGGGGGCAATTTTCAAATTTGGAATATTCCCAGGATGCAGATCAAATTTTGTTGTGTGGCAGAACCTATAAGGATGTTGTTCTGTAATTTGTGACAATTTGTTTGTGTATTATTTGTGGAGTCATAAGCAAAAATGTTGAAAATTGCTGCATCTTGTCATGATGAAAAATCCTTCCAAAAAAAAAAAAAAGTGATCCAGATCACCCCAAAATCTAATCAACAGTTCCTAAAAATTTCAGAAAAATTTGTACATTGCTTTTTTTTTGTTATATTGTAGCTATAGCAATTATTTTTAGGTTTTATGCTTTTACTTGATCAATACACTAGCGATAGACAGGAAAGATGGGAGAAGAGCATAGGGAGTGACATGCAACAAAAGGTCCACGGGTTTGATTCAAACTCAGGATGCTGCGATCAGGCCTGAGCCATGTGGGTGCACACTACCAGGTGAACCCGAGGTGCTGTTTTAGCTATATTTTTAACCAATACTGCAGAAAACATAACCTCCTTGGTGGAGATAACAAGAGAAAAACAACAAGAAACAAATACACCACTATAGTAATTCTTACTTCCTTCTTATTTTATTTATTTTAACTTGGTATATGAATGCAATCTTATTCTTATCTAGTTCTTATTCACCAAAAAGAAAATATGTTGTGCTTATCTGACTTTGTGAACAGAATAAACCCTAAACAAAACAAAATATGCCTACCAGAATAAAAAATCATCACAATAATGGCAAGTATTGTTTTATTGCCCGGACCTAATGATTAATCTGGTGATTAAAAACAAATCACCAGATATTCCTTAGTTACAGCCCTTAAGTAATAATTCTGAGTACCTACTGCACGTGCCACTCGTCAGCCCTGTTCACCTCTGCAGCATAATGAGGGTCTGTGACCAGTCACCGAATCAATAAACTCCATAGTTATTATTATTTGTGAGCTCTGAGATAATCACAGGTTCTCAGTCACTGACCTTAATGATGTTTATACAGACTCTGAATTATTTATACATGAAATGGGGCTCCTGATTCCAATCTCTTCTAATGGTCAGATGCCAAATCAGCAGCCAGAGCACAAACAAATGAGGTGGCGCGAGATTAGCAGCTTTACAACCTTTTGATAATACCACAGGGATGATGGTATTAATGAAGAAAAAAAAATGCCCTTTGAATTACTTTTGTAAAGCACTGCCTGTATTAGGTCACATGTATATTTTGCTAATTGAGAAATGGTGGGAAATACGTACTCAAAAACAACAATATGGAGAATAAATTAAAGGAATCAAAAGGGACGCCAAGGGAGGAAAAAGAAGAGCGAGGCAGAGAAAGAGAGAGAGCATGTTGGGTATTTAAAAGCATTCACTGAGCCTTGAGCTGAGCTTGACGGGTGCAGAGAGGTCTTTGCTCTGGACAGGACTGAACTAGAAGGCAGCTGCAGGCGATGAATACGGCAGCTACAGCACAGACACTATCTCCTCCTACACAAGCTCAATCAGTGAAGACAGGCTTTTCCTTCAAATGGTTAATAATGAACGACTGACACAGACAGAGCGCTTTTTTTTTCTTTAGATTGATAAGTTCATATACATATTTTCCTTGTGATGGAAAACCGATGGCTGCACCCATAGACTATAATATAAATAGTGGCAACATGTGGACTCTGTCTGCAATAGAACATGGTAGATACGGTTAACTCTTAGGTTGTTTTTTGTCTTCAATACCGACTTGGGACTTACCTAAAGAGTACAACAGAAAATACATTGCAAGAAGTTGGAAATTAGTTGTTTGGGTTGGCTGTTTCTACATTCACTGACCACTGTATTAAGTACACCGTGCTAGTACTGGGATGGATGGTACACTGCTCATGAAGAGACTGACATAGCTACCAGCATTACTCATGTAGTCTGTGGCATTTAAACAATGCACAGTTAGGACTAAAGGCCTCAAAATGTGCCACCACTGACAGCTTGAAGGGTACATATGAGGTAGGATGGATCCATGCTTTCATATTGCTTATGCCAGTCATGACCATCACGTCCAAATGTCACAGTGGAACTCCAGACTCACTAGACAAAGCCACATTTTATAGCCTTCTATTGACCACTTTTGCTGAGTCCACGTGAATTGTAGCTTTTGCTCTTAGCTGACAGTGTCACCATGTGTGATCTTGTGTTGTTGCTGTCCATCTGTTCAAGGTTTGACATGATGTACGTCCACAGAAGCTCTTCTGCATTACTCACGTGTAACGAGTGGTCATTTGAGTTACTGTCGTCTTTCCATTAGCTTAGACCAGACTGACCATTCTCCTCCAACCTCTGGCATGTTGCTGAATACTTCAGTTTTTTTGGAGACTCTTCATTGTAAACCCCACAGAATGGTGTGTGAAAATCCCAGTAGATCAGTGAAATACTCAGACCAACAACAATGACATGTTCAAAGTCGTTCAAATCTCTTCACCTCCCCATTCTCATGCTCGGTTTAAACTTCAGCAGGTCACTTTGGCTGTGTCTATACATCTAAATGCACGGAATTACTGCCATGTGATTTGATAATTAGATATTTGTATTAACAAGGTGTGTTAACAAATGTACCTAATAAACTGGCCAGGATTTAGCTTAGACTATTTCTGTATCTCAAGTACCGTATTTTCCGGACTATAAGGCGCATCTAAAAGCCGTCAATTTTGTCCAAATATGACACTGCGCCTTATAA
>JAQQAE010013893.1:0-12583 GCA_029823295.1 Pseudamia nigra | reverse complement strand
GCCATTTGATATTGATTCCCCCCCGCCCCCCCATTTTTGCTCATTTTCATTACTGTGCTACTTTTTGGATATTTTATTTCTGATATTGACACATTTATTACCTTTATTACTTATTTGACTTTGTTGATTTTGCTCTTTATTTTGTCCATTTCTGTCATTATTCTGTTCACGTTTTGTTCATTTCTGTTGATTTGATTTCAAAGTGAATAAAACATAGCAGGTGCAGAATTTTAAAAACCGTCCAACATGATTAACAAAAGGAAACAAAATAATGAACAAAATGATTAAATTACCTATTTCGGCTCTTGCTTCATTTACGCCTGTAAAAGATGTTTCTAACACACAATTTGCTGTATGACCCTACGATGCATTTAATGTCACTGTTTATGCTTTCTGAGTCTGGTAGATTCCTTTAATGTCACTCTGTTGCAGTCGGTTCTATCTGATTTGCGTGTCTCAGCAGGGCATCAGGGGCCTACGTTTCCTGTGTCTAATTACCCACATGAAACAGAAGGTAAAATGTCAGCCTGAAATAAACGGAACAGAGCGACGACACACAGACTGACACAACCCCTTCAAAGAAATGTCTACTGCAGGTTAAAACGAAGACAAACATCCATCAGACGGCGAGTTTGACCTTCACTCATTAGATGTACAATATTTACACCACTAGTCAAAAGTGTGGACACAACTTCTGTTTCAGTTGCTTTTTAAAATTATTTTCAGTATTGTACATTAACACTGATGACATCTACTGGTATGCCATCACCAATAGTCAAACCAAATTTCCAGTAGGCAGATCATTTTGACTTGATCATTTTATAAGAAGCTCACATGATGAAAAAGTGTGAGCACCCCTGGTCTAAAGAGTCAATAGCCTTATTATTAGTGCCACTACAACTACTGTATAAATCCATATTATGGTAAGAAACACTCAGAAAAGACAATTGCCCAAACCATCAAACACTTATGTCTTATGTGACTGTCTTATATCAACTGCACCTTAACTCTTGTCAAGGAACACCTGTGCATTGAATTTGATGAAAAACACAAAGCTGTGGCTACTTCAGCCAATTTAAACCAAATAACATGTTCTGGGCTGTTTAACACTTTTGTGCACTAAATAATTTCACATGCTTTTACTGTTTGGCTGTCTATAGAATTAAACCGATGTGTGACAATAGACTGAATGTCTTCAGGTTGCGGACAAAGCATTTGACAACATTTTTCAGAACACTGACATTTTCTGAATCAATTAAATTCAATTGTATAGTCACCGATTATCTCTAGGTGTTTCACAATTTGAGGCTGAGACCTCATGACTATACAGACAGAAAGAGAATCATTTGCATTCACAACTATGGACAATTTAGAGTAACTAATTAACCTAGTACATGTTTTTGGTTGTGGGAGGAAGCCGGAGTACCTGGAGAGAACCCATGCATGGGGAGACTCCACCACCTGGTGTTAGGATTAAACCCAGGACCTTCTAGCTGTGAGGCACAAGTGCTACCACTGCACCAGACCACCGGTACCCAGCTATGAAAACAGATGAACCTCTAATATTAAGGATTTTTTTTAATTCTATTGAATGAGTTTTTGAAAAGGGTTTTCTAGTTTGGCTTTCATCCATTTCTTAGTTTCGGTATTTGTTTTAGCTCACTTTATAGTAGGAGATGTTTCCTTGGAATTCAAAAAGATTAAAAAATAAAGCAGCAAAGGCAGTGTGTATTGACCACTGTCCTCATAGTGAGAAAAGCTTCCAGTACATTAGAAAACGTAAAATTGGTTCTTTGACTATTTGGACTAAGTCCTAGAATATATTTCAAAACAAAATACAGGTAAATATGATCTGATCAAAGTTGCAATGCTGCTGAAAACACCATTAACTGGACATTTCCAAAGTTCCGTCTTCCTTCCATGTTTAAAAATGCAGTTATCTTCCTGACCAGGAGGGGGCTGTAAAGTCAACAATACTCCCTGTAAATGGTCCTATGTCATGTTCTACTTGTGTGCTGTTAAACAAGGAAAATAAGACAAGAGGGACTGCAGTCAAAACAGACTCACCATGTTTATTTCCTGCGAGACCATATGATAAAAAACAACATATCAGCTTTGTCCTGGTTTAAAAATCTGAATAAAGACATCTGAAAAACAAAATACACTGAGACAGTTTAGCCCCTACTGAGATCAGTGCAAAGAATACTCCAGAATAAGAGACTCCAAATAAAAGAAAAGTATCTAAAGAGTAAAGTGCATGTTTTTGAGAGACACCCTCATTAGTCAGTTTCAGAAACTGAAGAGGCAGCGAGGGTCACACACTGAAAACTAAAAAAAACAAAAAAGACATACAGTACATAATGGTGCATACACACTGGTTCAGTCTTAGTTTGGACATTCATATTTCATTACTGTACATACAAACCCGAACTCCAGTTGAAAGAGCACATCCAGTGGTTTACATGCAAACATGTCATTCATGACTTACACACACAATAGAAGTTACACAGAGCACAAACCGGTGACAGTCCACACATTCATACTCTTCATGCAGTCTCTTTCACACATGCACACAGCTCCAGTCATGTCCATTCCAGTCTATTGCAGTGAGGTTACATGGTATTGTATAGCACAGTGACGGCTCGCTGCTTTTTCTCAGCGGATGCTTTACGAGAGCGTCTTGATGAGTGTCCCCTCCCCTGCTGACGGGATGCTGTGGGGGCTGTGCCAGTCCCACTACCTTCAGGCTCCTCCCTCTCACCTGAGTCTTCTTTCTGGCACTGGTGAGGACCGCAGGACAGTGAGAGGGGGGAGGAGGTGGTCAAGGATAGCAGCTTTTCAGGGTCAACAGGAGGAACACACAGGATGCGAGCCAGCACTTTTTGCTTCTTCCAGGAGTCGTCGGGGTGAGATGTGGACATAGAGAAAAAGTCCTGGGAGTGTGATGATGTTGACCTGCCGTGTGGCCGCAGATCTAAGTCAGTGAGGTCATTGGCTGACAGCTCCAGACAGTCTAGCTTGGCTAAGGAAGCTGATCTCTTCATAAGGGATGGGGGCGTGAGGCCTGCCTGGCGCATGCGTGCCTCAAGCTCAATGGCTCGGTGCCACCCAGCCACCTCCAGGACACTCTTCCCCTCTTGTCTCTCTCGGAGCCTATGACCGGCTTCCAGGCACGAAGGGGTCTGCTCGATACTTGCTTCTTTACAAGTTCCTGGCTGTGTGTCCATTGTGTCTCTCAGGCCTTGCGGCTGTCCTAGTTCTGTCTCCAGGCTTGTGCCCTCATGAAGGAAAGCCTGCAGTTCTCTCAATGTTTGCTGAATCCTCTCCAGCTCCTGGCTGCCATGAACTAACCTACTCTGGGCATCGCAGCCAGGGCCACAGCCTCCTCTGCTTCCCTGTGGGGACTCTAGTCTCTCATCTGTGTCTGACTCCACAACAGTCACTCCGTACAGACTCATTTGAGCTGGACAGGCCCGAGCCTTACCCTGCTGGTTTTGGATATGGAAGTGGCTCGGTCTTTGGGGTAGGGTTGAGGTAATGCCTGATGAGTCTACTAATTGACAAGTAGAGGCTAGTGACATTTGGCTTTCTGTGGATGTGTGAACAATGATCGGTATAGCACGTGACACTTGGCTGATGTGTGACTTGGGGGAGCATGAAGGGTCTGAGAATTTGTCTGTGCCTGAGGAGTTGAGTCTTTGTGACCCTGTATGCTTCTCTCCGTCTTTGGACTTAGGAGATACAGCCATTTTCTCTCCCTGAGCGAGTCCTAGTCCTGATAAAGGTTCTGTGAAGTGCTGAGGGGAACGAGGAGGAGGATGTTCATTGCTGGGGGAATGCAATGGTGACCGCTGACTCGCAGACATCTCCATCTCCTGCCTTAGTTTCTGTTCCAGCTGCTTCGTGGCCCGTCGCACGGAGCCTGCAGACCAGTCACTTGGCAGCATGGGAGGAGACTGCAGGTGTGAAGGAGGAGTCAGAGAGCCATGTGTGAGTTCAGTTTCTGCCTCTTCCTCGAGTTGTGGTTGGATGGGCTGAAGGTTGTGGGAGGACACAGGGAGTGATGAAGAGAGGGGTAGAGAAAGGCATGAGGGTGGATGGCATATGGCTTCGATCTCTGTGACAATATGGCGAACAGATATTCCATTGTCGTGGTGAGGGTTTTGGTCTGGAGTATCTTCAGACTGAAAAAGATGAAGAGAAGGAAAGACATTAGTCATAGTCTATTATTTTTCATCACTGTTTTAGTGGACTAATTAGTTTTGCAATTGTTTTAAACACATGTATTACAAATAGACTGCCCATATAACACCGCCTTTATGATAACAAAAGACAAAGACCTGCTTATTATCTTTTCTGACTAGTCTCATTTTCCAGCAGATGTCAGTGTGACTACCACAGACACAGTGTGGCCTGTTTTAACAGCTTTACCATTTTTAAAAATCTTATATACCCTTTGTTTTCTCAAGTATTTGGTAAACGAGGCCTTGGCTCAAACTCAGTTTACACTTCAATTAATTTCTATATGTAAATTTCAGTAAAAAAATTAAAAAGGAGCATGATTGGCTTCTCTGCTTTACAGTAAAGTTTGTTCTGACAACCGCTGGTGCATTCTCACTATGATTAACTGATAAGAACATGACTAAAACACTTTTTGAAATGTAGTTAAATGGCATCAAGATGACAGAAGGAAAGACATGGATATGTGTTATGTCTGGCTAAAATTAATACATTAAACACTTATAAACATGCAATGATTCTTTCATTTTAAGTTCTCTACACTTATGTGACAAGCTCATTTGAAAGAAATCATGCAAACACTTGCTTTCAAGTTGGCAGATGTGAACCGTATCAAGTCATGTGGCTTGCACCATGAAATAGGTAAAAACAAAATGTACCTGACTCCCTTCATTCATGTGCTCTTCTTCTTCCTTGATATCAGTGTTTTTGTTTTCCTCCAGTGACACAGGTGTACTCTGTTGAGTCTGTTCAGACAGTGTCCTTTGTCTTCCGTCCTGAGCCAAGCTCAGAAACTTTTCCCTGGCGCTGAAGAAATCGATGCTGTCTGAGCTGTGAGTGGATGACCCATCGGCTTCACCACGGCTTCCGAGGTCGCTGCCTGTGTGCGGCTGGCTAGGGTTGTTGTTGTCATCGCTGGGAGCAAAGGACAGGACTAGAGGGAGGGCGATGGTGGCCACAGGACTGAGGAGGGGGCTGAGGTTTTCACGCACTACATCCGATGGCTCTAGTATTTCTGTATCAGTGGATTCCAAAGTGAGAGGAGAGGTGTCATCAGAGCTGCTTTGCTCAGCAAAATCAGGTGACAGTTCCACTGGTTTGTCTTTGGGCTCTGAGCTGGACAGCTGTGTGGGACGATCCCAATGAGCATGTTCAGGGATTAATTGCAAGATGTGTAGTGACGGCGGAGGATGAGGTATAGCGACAGGCACTGTGACAGCCACGCTCGCTGGACTGTCCACTCTTTCCTCTGGGATTACAGTGGCTGCGCGTGGTCTTGGGAGGCTCAGTAGGAGTGGGTCATCACAATCTGATCCAACCTCCTCTTGAACCAGAGACTCAGAAACACCACTGGACTGTGACTCCGAGTCGGCTGTGTGTTCAGGGGTGGAGTCGGCAGAGTCTGGAGGTTCAGCACCAAGGGCTTGGAGCACAGCCACGCCCAGGAAGTGATGTAAAGAAGGTGAGGAAATGTTGTTGTTGTGAGAGTCGGAGCGACTCAACGAGTGGGATGAAGGTTTATCAGGACGATCGGAGAGGTCGCTATCAGAGTGTGAGCGCCAGAGCTTATTATGCCTCTGTTTGCTGCAGGAAAAAAGAAAAAATATTTGTTAGCGCCAGAATAAAATCTGAAGACATGTACCTTTTGATCATTTTTGTTTATTTATTCGTAACCAGGTGATTACTTAGGTTTTTTTTTTTTTTTTTTTAGAACTTTAAATTTTTTTTATGAGATTTAAGTTCACCTGGCCAGCAGAATTCCTTGATACTCCTCCAGCTGTTTCATGAAGGAGGGGTTTGGCTTGGTGACAGCACGTTTATCCTTTACGTAGTCAAAGGCAGTGTCCAGGTCCCAGCCATATTCCTTCATTGCATAGGCGATCACTGTAGAGGCAGAGCGACTCACACCCATCTTACAGTGAACCAGACATTTAGCACCAGCTTTCCTAAAAAAAAAAAAACAAAAAAAAAAAAACAGAAGTTACAGCACTTCAGAGCAGACAACATTTGATTCACTGTGCATATAACATCACTGAATACATAGAAGAAAACACCTACTTGGCTTTGGTTATGAACTTGTAGGTCTCATTCCAGTACTCCAGCAGGTTGGTAGCTTCTTCGTCGTACACTCTAATGTTGTGGTACTCGAACATCCCTGGGAAAAAGTTGTCTATTTCTCTGGTCACATTCAGGATGTAGCGCACTCTGTGTAAACAACAGGAGTGCAAGTTACATTTTTATCTTAAAACTCCCAGCTCCCAACTTCCAGCTCTTACTGTATTGCAAGTCAATAATAATGAATGCTTTTTTGATGCTATACAAATCTATGCAAGAATGATTGCTAGTGGGGTGACTATTCCCTTACCCACTGTTCTGTAGCTCCTCAAGGTTAGAGGCATTCCACTCTGAGCCCTGTAGACAAGACACATCAAGTTAATATCAGAGTGTGCATGAATATATTCAAGATGGAACAAAGTCAGCTTTAAATTTTCAGCACAAAGAGGGAACCAAGAGACTGTTAAGTTGTGGAACATTTTCAGTTTCTACCAACATATTTTTATTCCATGTCACTAAACTAACAGTAGTGCTCATCCTAGATTTTTAAAAGCACCTGCTGAAAATGCTTGTCTGAGCAACTGAATTACAAAGTTTAAATCCCATTCTGCAGTTTAGAGAGTGTAGGGCTTATCGATTCTCACCAGATACACATGGTCAAAGATTTCAGTTGGGCTATCCATCTGTCCCAGTATTACTATCATCTCGTTATCTATGAACTCCTTGAACTCCCTCAGGTTACACACCATCTGCATCTCCAACTCTGTTCGGATCTGGGAAAAGGAGGACAATAATTCAGGGTTGCACTGTTATTGTGGACAATGTTGCTGACACATGGCTGCAAGCTCAATCTGTGGCAAGAAGAATCTCTACTCAGACTCAATGCACTGGTCAGGTAAAATTACTGAAACTGGAACTAAAGTTTGTGTTCTGATAACAGAGAAACTGAAAATGTGTTGGTTTATTTGAATTTCATTGCTCTTGATTCATGTGCGAGTCCCACTTACCTCCTTGCAGGTGACGTTCTCCAGGTCTTTCTGCATCATGATTTCTCTCAGGCGCATCCTGATCAGCCTCTCTGTGCGCTCTCTCTCTGTTGGCCTGTACAGACACAAACACTTCTATTAAAACAATGTTCACAGGGTTTTTTTTTTTTTTTAAGTGTGAAAAATTATTTCAGACACAGTCACCTGCACTGTAGCATTGTCATACTTGCCTTCTGTTCATTGATTCATTTTAACTTTAGACTCAACGAGATTACTTGTTCCACATAAGAACTGGCACTTTGTCTGATTCTCAGAAACTGGAGAGGGAACAGAAAATGTGCGAGTGTGGCCAGTCAGTGATTCACAACAAAGTCCCTCTTGTAGAATGTGCCTGTTGTCCCTGGCTCTGTTGCTAACCACTGAGACTGGGGGATGCATTTAGCCTTTAGACGTCATACCAGTGATACTAACAAGTAGCCTAATTACCTCTCTGGAGGAAACGCTCAGTTTATCTTCAAGTGTCTCTTTCTAAAATTGTCCAATTGTTGTGTTTTTTTTGCCTACTAAGTGTAACAGTGCTCAGCAGAGAGGGTCAGTAGTCACAAGGAGGGTCAATACCCTAAACACAGGTACTTTAAACTGCTTGGGAAAACTGGAAAAACAGTTTGTTTACCTGAAGGCTGAGGACCTTACTGACCCCGAGAGAAATGTCCACAGCCTTAAGAGAATGGGAACCTAATCTGTCTGTTACCATCATCCACTGACACTAACCTCACAACACACTCTGACTTGCCCACAGAAAGCCAGAGGGAGCGACGGCTGGTCAGAGAAACACACACAAAGGATGACCACACACAAAATTCTGGTAATGATTACCAAGATCCGAAATTCTATGCAACTTCCTTGAACTCTCAGCAGCTGACGGGACTTCACGATAAACTCCATTAATCATACTAACACAAAACACTGCCAGCATTAAATAACTTCCTGCTCTCTCAACTTTCCCGATTCAATGGTAATGCAGGGAACTGAGCTGCTGTGTCAACAAACACTAGCCGTTCATATAACTCTGGCAGTCAGCCCATGTGGAGGACAAATACGGACTTTACTTGTGTGTGTGTGTGTTGGCAATCATCAAGTGAATGTCATTATTTTACCATTGTGTGTTTTTCCAGGAAGACTATAAATGTGGGTGTTTCTTGACTGTCAAGTTAGAATGGAACTTTACCGTTACATCTTCATATCTTCTTTACGCTCTTCTACTCATCCAGAGGCATCAGGTGCATGCAGCAGAATATTCCTGTTAATCCCCCAGCCATCCTCTATCTCCTTTGCCTGCCACCTGCTTCTGTCTGTCGGTCTATCGGTCTGTCTGTCTGGATTCAATTTTTCCGAACATATATCAAGCCATCTTAAAGTGTTGACTATTCTGAACCCTTGAGGATCTCTGAAGAGCGTGTGTGTGTGCACAGTAGACTCTCCTAACAGGGTACCAAGTCACCTGACTAAGCAGCCATGAGGGGAATTTCCCCAGCATTAGTAAAGACATAAATCCAACAGCCAGTGTCATTCCCTGCAGTTTCTGTGGTTCCTTGTGGTTTTTTTTTTTGACAACTCCATGTCCACTAGACGACAAAGTGGTCAGTGTACCATATACACCAGCCTACACTTCAGCTGTTGCTTTTCATGGCTGCAAAACACACCTTTGTTTTTGTTTATGCATCTCTGCTCCTTGCTGCCTTTTAAAGCGATCATGACATGCCAGTTCCAGAGTCTGGGGCTCTGAAAACTGATAGCTTTCTTGTGTAGTTTTGTACCAATGCTGTCAGTACGTGTGAAGCGGTTAGGTGATACTGTTGGGATGATGCATAAGTTCCATGCAATGCCTTTCCCTGAATCTTTGGTGCAACACTGGGTATGTGTAATAGCGTTTGTCCACATGCCTGCAGGTTTTTCCTACACCCCATACCTTTCACACATTTCCAAAATTGCACCCGTCATCAATGGGGCTCTGCAAAATTCCATATGAAGGTCAATTTTAATAACAACTAAAGTACCTTTGTTAAGTCACAAACATTTGTTTGGTTTGTTCTTTAAGTACGGCGAGTTTACAGCTTGTATTTGAGGTACTACACATAGGCTGGACACATTTGCCGTGTGCATTCCAAATTAAAAAGGACAATAAGAGGAAATGCTAATCATAAAGTCTGTGTGTTCAGAACACAACCTATTTAACGCATTACTATTTCAGATACAGTACTGTGAAAAAGTTATAAGCACCTTGGTTTTGTTGTTTTATCAGATGATAATGACCATAAACGCATATTTCTCAGTTATAATAGAACCAGAAAACAAAGATTTCAGTTTCTCCACAATAAGGTGTAAGTATTAAATGTATTGAAGTCCGCAGGACAAGAAATATGAGCTGCTTCATTCAGCACATGTCAATGTTTGTTCCACTTCTTGCCACAGGAATGGACGTCACACTAAATATATTTTTTGCCTGATGAAGCCATTTAATTCTGATTTTTATGTGTCTATAATGTGCATATATTGTCTTTATTTTTACTTACAATCCAACAAACAAAAAAGGTGGATATTTGCAAGTTCTACCCCATACAGATTTGCAAAAATATACAAATTTTTGCACGTGTTCAATATAAACCTGAGAACAAGACAACAAACGCAAGGTGCCTAAAATTTTTACGCAGTACCGTGGTCGTCTTTTACACATTTAATGTAGTATTGTCTTGCAGAATGTTATGTTGGTGAAACACCAATTTGTAACACATTTTTTAAGTCTGACATGGTTAATATCCTAGAAAATGCAGGATGTCAATAAAGCAGTTCTCATTGATACAAAACTATTTAAAGCTTTCCAAAGTAGTGTGCTGCATCAGTTTGGGCCATGCTACACTGTGGTGTACAAAACAAAGCCTGTGAACATGCGTCTGTGCCTGAGATGTGTTGCTATAGTCCAAAACAGGAACCATCACGAAAGCGAACATTGATGAGTGCGTTCACATGGCTCTGCTTACAGGTCGGTGAAGAGGACAGGTGAATTGGCACGGTGTGACTCGACATCCTGCATGGCGTTCCATTCATTGATGCAGAACTGGCTGGAGGAGATCCTGCTCTGGTAGTAGCTGACCCAGGTCAGGAACAGGCTGCCGGGGTAATAGTTATGGCAGCGAGCCACTTCACAGGCTTTGTGGAGCGACTGGAGGGCTGACCTAAAAGTGACAACAAGGTTGAGACTTGAAAAATTGGCACAAAGAGAAAAGTTACAATGGACACTAAAATGCGTAGTAGGTTGAAGAGCCATTATACTGTAGATCAGGGGTTCTCACACTTTTTCGTCATGTGAGCTACTTATAAAATGCCCAAGTCAAAATGATCTACCTACTGGAAATTTGGTTTGACTGCCGAATGGGAAAGGGAGAGAGGCCCAGAGAAGGTTAGCACCGACGGGGAGCGGATGGCCCCCGGAAAGCAGCATCTGAATTTAGGGGGACAAAGGCGGGCAGACGCGCCTGCGGGAATGCGGGGCTTCCCGTCCACACCAACGTTCCCCAGGCCTCTCTCCCTTTCCCACCCGCTGCAGCGAGGGTGGGGGAAATTGGGATGACGGACTGACAGATAAGGCAAACGCACTTTGAAAATGTCATCGTGAAAAAAAAGTCCTCCCCCCATTCTGTATGAAAGTGATGTCTTCTTACTTGGCCCAGCTCCCCCACTCATTTTTATACCCTTTCTTAAGTTTAAGAGAAAAAAACCCAGGGCTAAAAATTGTAGGTATCTAGCTCGTTAGTTTAGGTGGTGCACATGCGCAGTGACCAAAGTGTCTGAAAAAGTCAGATGTCATTTGACTGGCTGCCCTGTACATCAATCAAGTGACAGGATGGATGATAGGCTGACATCTATTTTCTTTCTAATGTCATGCAAGCTACTGACACTACCTTTGAGATCGACCGGTCAATCGCACTTGTTATAATGAGCACCCCTGTTGCAGATACACAAATGGTCAGAGTACTGTACTAAAGAGAGCAAAGTCAGAAAATGAACAAAGTAACAACCACGACAAGGGAGGGGAAAAAAGGAAATTAAGAGAAGAAGTACAGAAATGAAGATGCAACAGTAGATAAACGGACAATGAAGATTAAATAAATAAAAAGAAAATGTTAGACAAAATGATGGTCTGAGGTCCAAGTCCATAAGGGTTTGATGATGCATGATAATGATAAGGCACTCTATGTTATGACTGAAAGTTGCTTAGGAAGGTATATTTGCTTACCACATGGCCTGGACAGAAACTGGCTTGAAGACATGAACCCTGTTGACCGTTGACACGCTAAAACCACTGTGTAGAAAGAATGACACAGGGAGAGAGAGAAACCTCAGAAATCAAGTCGGTGTTCCACTCTAATTTTTTTTTTACAGCAATAAAAAAAAAAAGTCAACAAAGCACCAGAGCAGTGAGCGCACTACACCAGGGACCATTTCAGGAAGCAGGAGGTACAGTGGATATAAAAAGTCTACACACCCCTCTTCAAATGTCAGGTTTTTGTGATGTAAAAAAATTGACACCAAGAAATAATTTCACAACTTTTTCCACCTTTAATGTGACCTATAACCCCTACAACACAACTGAAAAACAAACTGAAATCTGTCAGGGAGGTGAAGTAAAAATAAACAACTGAGATAATGAGGTTGCACAAGTGTGCACACCCTCTTATAACTGGGGATGTGGCTGTGTTTGGATTTGACCAGTTACATTCAAACTCATGTTAGATTGGAGTCAGCACACACCTGTCACCATTTAAAGTGCCTTTGATTTGGTTGAACAGGACGTCCGTCCAAAATTGATAAGACGAGAAGAAAACTGGTCAGGGAAGCTGCCAAGAGGCTGACTGCAAATTTGAAGGAGCTGTAGAAATTTCTGGCAAGTACCGTCTGTGTAGTACATGTGACAACAATCTCCTGTCTTCTTCATATGTCTGAGCTATGGAGTAGGGTGGCAAGACGAGCCTCATCTTACGAAGAAAAACTTCCAAGCCCAGCTTCATTTTTCAAAAAGACTTTTGAAATCTCCCAAACGCATGTGGGGAAAATGTGTTATGGTTCGATGAAACCAGGGTTGAACTTTTTGGCCATAATTATAAAAAGGTATATTTGGTGCAAAAACAACGCTGCTCATCACCAAAAGAACACCATACCGGCGGTGGAAGCATTATGCTTTGGGGATGTTTTTCTTCAGCTGGAACTGGGGCCTTAGTCAGGGTGGAGGGAATTATGAACAGTTC
>JAQQAE010013892.1:0-12584 GCA_029823295.1 Pseudamia nigra | reverse complement strand
ATTTGGATAGTTATTTAGAGATTTAAGGGGTATTTAGGGGGTATTAAAGGGTTAATTTCGGGTTACGCGGAAATTCGAGTTACATCGCGACCGTAGGAACGGAACTCGTTCGTAACCCGAGAACTGCCTGTACTGACATTTGTTATTGTTTCTTTTTCTTCTTCATTTTGTTGGATTGGATTATTTGTTTCATTTTGTGCACAAATGGATTAATTATTATTCATTTCATAGATTTCTCTTGTACATTTTTTCATTTTGTTGATTGCTTTATTCATATAGTCAGCTGGGATAGGCTCCAGCACCCCCCCCCCGACCCTCACGAGGATTAAGGGGTAGAAAATGGATGAATGGCTTTATTCATATTTGTTGTCAAATATTTTTTATTTTGTTTGTTTTTATACATTTTGAGGATTGTTTTATGAATTTTTTACATAATTTCTCCAAATTATTTTCTTCTTTTTAAATCTAATGTTGATTATTTTGTTAATTTTCTTTTATTTTCTTTATTATATATTCCACTTTTTGTTAATTTCTAGGCATTTTGTAGACTAGGTAGTTATTCATTTCTTTAATTTTTCGATAGCTTGTTTTTGTCCATTTTGTTAGTTTCTTTTGCTTTTGTTACATTTTTTCATTTTGTTGGGTAGTGCACTCACGTTTCTCACCTATTTTGTCCACTTTTTTTGGTTCCTTTATCTATTTTGTTCATTTTCCCATTTTCATGCTCATGTTTCTATTCCTTTTTAAAATTCTAGTGGATACTTTGTTCACTTTTGAAGATTACTTGTCCAGTTCTGGTGTTTTTGTTGTTCCTTGTCAATGAACCCATTTCATGAGGTCCCAGAGATGCCCGACAAAAAATGTCCCAGCCCTGATTCTGCACTTGAGGGCCTTTGGGCATGTCACTCGGTCGACAGCAGAGACCAGGAGGCATAAAGAGCCAGGAGGTGCAGCTGAAAGCGAATGAGGCAGAGCAAATGCTGAAAACAATTCAGGCTGACAGAGGTGGCAGCGGTACAGGCCAGCGTGATGCTGCACAGCAGCTGTTCAGGAGAGCGCAGAGGTGTGTGGCGTAGGGCTAACAGATTAGCAAACAACCTGTAAGCATCCAACACCAAACAGAAGGGGGGGAGGGGGGTCAGAGTGGGACCTTGGCATCGCTAACACCCCAGCCGTACTGATCCGTGTGTGTGCTTGAGCCCCGTTCAACTCCATTCAGCGCATTCTGTTTCCCTATGTCAGCCCACTGCCAATCAACCTCAGCCTCTGACCCTGCAGCCGATAGCAGGTATTATCAGGAAGACCTTGAGGCGGCGGCGGGGACGCGCAGCCGAATACCAATGTGTCTTATCTGTCAGCCATGTTTACCAACCCATTTCATTCAGCCTGTCTCGCATAGCGCGTGTGGCGATGTGCTCGCTCGGCCGAGACAGCTTAGTTTGACTATCATCTAATTTTTTCATATTCTTGATTGTTTTCGCTCAATTTGTAACCCTTTGTTATTTATTTGTATTACTTTGCTCAGCTTTGCACATTTAGTTGATTATTTTTGTTTATTTTTTTGAGCTTCATTTTGTCAGCTAGTTTGCTCAACTTTTGAATTTTGTTGATTATTTTGGTATTTTTTGTTCATTTTGTTGATTATTTTGACTCATTTTTTGCTAAATGTTCCAATTTTTTGTTCATTTTTTAGGGCGTTTGCTCCATTGTTTAATTCTGTGAGCTATTTTGCTCATTTTTGTTCATTTTGTTGATTACTTTGCTCATTTTTTGCTACTTCCCCCCCCTGTTTTGCTCATTTTATTTCACTTTATTGATTATTTTGCTAATTTTTATTCATTGTGTTGAATGTTTTTGCTTACTGAGGTTAATTCTGTGGATTATTTCATTCATTTTCTTTATTATTTTGCGCATTTTAGTTCATGTTTTTCTTTTTTTTTGCTCATTCTAGCTAATTTTTTTAATTATTTTGCAAATTTTTGTTCATTTTATTAATTTATTGTGTTACATATATTTCATTTTGTTGATTATTTTGTTAATTTTTGTTCATTTTGTTAATTATTTTTTGCTAATTGATGTTCTTTTTTAGAGCTTTTGACCAATTTTTTAATTTTGTCAATTATTTTGCTCATTTTTGATCATTTTGTTGATTATTTTGCTCATTTCTTGCTAATTTTTCACCCTGTTTTGCTCATTTAATTTCACTTTGTTGATTATTTTGTTCATTTTTGTTCATTTTATTGAATGTTCTTGCTTATTGATGTTCATTCTGTGTATTATTTCATTCATTTTCTTTATTATTTTTGCTCATTTTTGTTCATTTTATTAATTTATTGTGTTAATTTTATTTCATTTTGTTGATTATTTTTGGTAATTTTTGTTCATTTTGTTGATTATTTTGTCATTTTCTTGTTTATGTACTTCATTTTGTTGAGTATCTCGCTCATTTTCTTTAGTTTCCTTGGTTATTTTGTCAGTTTTTTTTGTCTATTTTTATTATTTTGCTTCTTCTTGGTCATTTTGTTCCTCATTTTGGCCATTTTTCTAATTTAGTCTTTATTATTTGGCTCATTTTGCTAATTTGGTTGCTGATTTTGTCAATTCCCTTGTTTGTTCATTTAAGTTCTTGATTATTTTGATAATTTATTTTCATATTGTTGTTTTTTATTCATTTTCTTGTACATTTTTTATATTTTTGGCTCATTTTGTTCCTCATTCTGTCCATTGCCTTGAAGTTCTTGATTATTTTGCTCCTTCTCATTCATTTTGTTGCCCATTCGCCTCATTTTCTTGGTCAATTTTGTTTCTTTTTTCTTGATCCCTGGACAGTCTGTGATTCTCTGGCTGTGCTTGAGTGCCATTGGGCATACAAAGCAGTGGCTGGGAGGTAAAAAGAGCCGTGGCGATGTGCTCGCTCTGCTTGAGAACAACAGCTTCATCTTTCGGTAATTTAATTCTGAAAGCAGCGGCTGCCGTGTAATATGCATAATAAGGTAATGTCACGTAGTTATTGATGATAGATCGTGATAATGTATGAGCTCATTGCAGAAAATGCAAATGCATCCCAAACTACATTTGTCAGAGAGAGGTTACTCCTGGCCTCGACACATGAAAGTCCACTGACGGATTATGCAACAGAATAGACTGAAGTGAGTAATAGGCTTAACACTGTGTTGACTGATCCTTTTATGGACTGTTACCATCCAAACAGACTAAGTAACACGTCATAATCCACAAATGAATCTGATTTCTATTCCTATGTCACCAGCCTCGGCTTGTAGTTGATCCTCTCTGTCCCACTGTGACAGTAGACGCTGACTAAACCATAGGAAGAGAGGGAAGAATGGGTGGGTGAGTGGGTGGGCTGGGCTGGTGTGGGGAAGGTGGATTCATCCTCATTAATGTGCATTTGCACAATTATGTAACATTCTGGCATCCAAAAAGCCTGCTTTACATCAACAGAGAGATGTTTTTTTTTTTCATTTCCTCAGTAGTTTGTTAATTTATTGGCATTTTGTTCAGTGTTTTGGTTATTTATCTTTACGAAATTGCTTATTTGGTTTGTCTATGTTCATTTTTCTGATTATTTAGATCACTTTCCATTGATTTCTGTTCAATTTGTGCACAGTTTTGTTCATTTGTGATCATTTTCTTTATTCATTTGGGCATTTGTGTTTATTATATTCCTTATTTTGTTCATCTATGTTCATTTCCTTGATTATTTAGGTCCTCTTCCATTGATTTCTCTTCATTTTATGCACAATTTATTGATTTTTGCTCATTGTCTTTATTTGTTTGGCCATTTATTACATTACTTATTTGTCTGTGCTCATTTCTTGATTATTTATCTCACTTTTCCATTGATTTCTCTGTTCATTTTGTGGATTATTTTGTTGATTTTTAAGTTTTCTTGTTTTGCTCATATTTTGTCTATTTTTGGTATTTTTTCATTGTTTCTTATTATGTTCATTGTTGTTATTGATTAGCTTTTTGTACATTTTTGCTCACTGTCTTGATTACTATGTTTATACTTGTTGATTTTTGTTCATTTCATGGTTGTTTTGTTCATTTTTGTTCATTGCATGAGCTGTTCTGTTCATTTTTTATAATTTTGCACATTTTTTTTATGTTTGGGATTATTTTTACACTGTTTCATCCAGTTTGGTGTCACTGGTTACTTATTTTGCTCACCTATGTTCATATTCTCGATTACTTTGTTCCCTTCTTTGATAATTTTGTTCATTTTTGCCCATTTGGTGGATTCTTTTATTCTATTTTTGTTCAGTTCAGATGATCTTGGCATGGATGCCATGTTGACACGAAACAAAAGCTTTTTCCAAAACCATTTGGGATTCCTCTGGAGCTCGGTCTCGTCTCATGCACTCAGGTTTTCATCGTCCTCACCTCTGTCAGATCATTTTAAATTATCCCTTGATGTGTAAATCGTCCAGTGGAAAATCTCAGCTACATGTGAATAATTCAATGGCGAGCGTCGTCGATCGCCGACGTGTGCGCTGCTGCCTGAGTGGTTTGTTGTTCCTCAAAGGCGGCCTCTGACTAGTTTGTCATTATCTTATTGATTCCAGTCTCCACTCGCTGATGGCATGACACCAGAATTTAGATTGTGTTTAGATTCGAACATGCATTTTTGGTGACAGCTGCTGGTTACTGAGTTGGTGAGAGGTCATTAAGTGGATTTTGAAACATAGGATTTTGTAAAAACTTGCTGCAGTCCTTTTTACTTTCTCAGCTCCATTTATTAAGACTGCAGACCTGACACCACTTGTGCAGCTCCAATTGTTGCTGGCGAAAAGGAAAAGGTGGCAATTTAGAGCCGACAGAGGAACAGAGAAGGGGAATAATCTCCTTGCTGCATGTCTCTCTGTTTTCTCCAGTTATTGAATCTTTAATGAAGGAATAATCCTGACTATTATCCCCAGTAGCAACTACAATACTGACATTTACACATTAAAAATACAGTAATGGAATGTAAATTCAGATGTATTTGCTACTGTTGGGATTTTTTTGTCTCTGGCTTTTTAATTATTGTGAAATGAGCACTTTGTATGCGTCTGTTTGGACATTATGGAGAACATGTTGAACATTTTGGCCATCAAACACTTCATTTTCTGTTTCTGGTGAAATGCATCAATTTGACCATTCCTGCGCAAGCTTACAAGGATAACAATTTGAGCAAAAATGTACAAAACAATCAACAAAACAACAAAAATAAGCCAAATAATCCAGAAAATTAAGAAAAATGAACAAAGTCCTTGACAAAAAAAACAAAGATCAGCAAAAATTACCAAAAATGGAAAAAAAAACTGGAAAATCAGCATAATGATGTGCAAAATGAAAAGAAATTCACAAAATAAGAAGCATGAATATGATAATCAAGAAAATAGCCAAAGAAATAAAGCAACAAAACTGAGATTTAAATAATCCTGAAAATGAAGGAAAATCTTCGAATAATCGAAGTCATACAATGAACAATAAGCAAGAAATTGATAAAATGAAATACAAATTTTCTATGTTGTGTTGAAATGCATCAATTAGTTCATCATGTTCATGAGGGCAACAAGTTGAACAAAAATGTACCAAATAGTCAAGAAAAAAGCAAAAATAAGATGAATATTCCACAATGAAAATGAACATATATTGACCAAATCCACTAGAAAATGGGCAAAAAAGTGAACAAAAGTGTGCTAAATGAAATAAAATAATCAAAACAAACAACAAAAAGAACAAAATAATTCCCTAATGAACAAAAATGAGCAAAAAATAATGAACAAAACATAAAACAGTGTGCTAAATCAACACAACAAAAAGCACAAAATTTAACAGGAAATTATGAATAGTCAAAAAGAAAAAAATAATGGACAAAATGAAAACCAATGTAAAAAAGTGTTATAAAAATCTGTGAAATAAGCAACAGAATTTGCAAAAATGACCAAAAACATCAACAAAAAGAACTGTAATGAGTAAGTGAATGCATAAAATGAAAAGAAATGAACAAAATGAAGAACAAATAAATAACAATTAGCAAAATAATGAACAATACACAATACTGTGAACAAAACTGCTGTGAACATCAACAAAAATTAACAAAAATAAACGACATATTTGGTGAAAAATCAGGAAAGTGAACAGAACAAAAATTAACCAAATAATGCACAAAAAGAAACTAAAATGAAATATAACTCTTAAAGTGAACAAAATAATATTTAAAAAGAACAATGTTGCAAAAAAATAACCCAAAATGAACAAAGCAATAAAGAAAATGAATAAAATAAATAAGTGAAAAATAAATAAAAACAAAAAAAAACTATCCTTGAAATAAGTAAAAAGGAAAAATCAATAACATCAACAAAATATTAATGAGAATTTAAATACAATAAAATGATTTAGAATTAATAAAATCACAATGAAATGAACAAAAAAGCAACACCATAATCCTTAAAAATAAAAATTTCAATAGAATGAAGAAAAATCAAGAACATGAGCAACATTTATTTAAAAAAAATAAACAAAATTATCAAGAATTAATAAATAATTGAGGAAATAACAATGAACAAAATAAGGACAATAATAAAAAATGAATAAAAGGAATATAGTAACTCAAAGTGAACAAAATAATCAGTAAAATGAAGAAAAAAATCTACAAAATGAACAAAAAAGAAGAAAGGTTTGAGAAAAAAAGAATAACGAAAATGAGGAAAAAATGAACAAAATAAGTACAAAAATCAGCAAAACAATCTTCAAAACTAACAAATAGAGGGGGAAAAATCACTGAAATCAGGATAAAAAAGTAATAATAAGAAGAAGAATCGTCATCATGAGGACCACTAACAAAATAATAAAGAAAATGATGAAGAAAATGAAGAAAACTGTCCATAATAAACTAAATTAGCATAAATTAACAAAATTTTCAACAAAATGATCAAGAATTAATAAATAATTAAGAAAATTAACAACAATGAACAAAATAAGCAAGAAAATGAAAAAATGAATGAAAATGCAACATGATGCAAACTAAATAATCTTTCAAATGAACAAAATCCACAATACGTACAGAAAGTTAGAAAGAATTGTCAAAATGAACAAAATAATGAACAAAATGAGTAGAAATTTACAAGATACAACAAAAGGACATAAAAATCAATAAAATCAGCAAAAAATAATGATAATCATTTACAACATAATACACAAAATAACCACAAATGAATAAAAAGAGAACAAAATAGATTGACATCCTCCTTTAAAATGAACAAAATTGTCAACAAAATTAACAAAAAAGAAAATATGGGCAATGGAATCAAGGAAAAAATCATAATAAGCAACAAAATAACACATAACCTGACCAAAACTGAATAAAACTTCTACCCTATTAATGCGTAAAACGGAAAGGCTTTGGTTTTTTCAGATTTCCTGGCGAATTTATTCCCTTACCTTTGACTTCTTGACAATCCAAGTATTGTTTGAAAGACGCCGAGACTCGCTTGTTTCCGCCTGTACATCATGGCTTAGTTGCTGATGGTGATGTCGCCCAGATAAAAAGAACAAAACGGAGACATTTCGGAGACTTCTTCACGGGAACAAACCGCCGCTCATTGGGGCCAAGAGAAGCCGTCAGTGTCCGCGCGTGATGTGTGTCCTCCGTCTCCGTGGAAATGAACGCGTCTGCGTGATCAAGCGTTCACCGCGAGAGTCGGCTCCGGTGTTGTCGCCACTGGAAAGTTAACACACCTACGAGGGCGAGAGAGAGAGAGACAGACAGAGAGAGAGAGAGAGAGAGAGAGAGAGAGGGAGTTGCGCGCGTCGGTTTCAGACGCGGATGGAGAAGATGAGGAGGAGAGGCATCCAGCGGCTTCACTGCGCGCAAACCTGGAAAACCGCCCTCCTTCTCCTCCTTCTCCTCCTCCTCCTCATGCAGCACTAGTTCACTTCCGATGAGTGAACTAAGATAATTCCCCTCTTAGTGGGTGTTTTTTTTTTTTTTTTTTGATCGCCAGGCTGTACGATCCTCCAGCCGCGCGCGCGCTGGACACGAATAGAGACGCACACAGTCCGTCGGTGACAGCGGCGCGTC
Organism: Pseudamia nigra; assembly: GCA_029823295.1. Lineage (NCBI taxonomy): Eukaryota > Metazoa > Chordata > Actinopteri > Kurtiformes > Apogonidae > Pseudamia > Pseudamia nigra. The sequence goes on along the minus strand of JAQQAE010013892.1, from coordinate 4,495 downwards.
TGTGTGGAACAAGAAGAACGGGAGAAACGAACATGTAGTCGACGTCAACGAGGGAGAAAATAATGAAAGTGAAAAGAACCGAGTAAAATGAGCAAAAAAACAAAAAAAAAAAAAAACAAGGAAATTATCCAAATAAACCACAACATGAACAAAACAATCAAAACATGAACAAAATATTCAAAAAGATCTAAGAGTAATAAAAAAAACATTCTTTAGAAAAGGAACAGAATCAGTTAAAATGAAGAAAAAAAATGTTCATTTTGAAAAACAAATTCGCAAAATGAACATTTCACACCAACAGTAACTAATACCTAAATGCCCAACATAATGGACGGAATGATTAAATGTGAATAAAATAGTCAAGGAAAAAATAAACTGAATAAAAATGAAAAACATGAGTGAAATGAAAGGTAAATGGGAACAATTCAGTAAAAAAGTTGAGCAAATATGAACAACTTAAATATAGAAATGAACAAAACTGAACAAAATAATAAAGAAAATGAGCAAAAAAATAAACAAAAGAGCAGCAGTATTAACTAAAGTGTCAAAGTTGTAAAACAAAGGAATAAACAAAATTTGACCAAAAAAGTACAAAATAATTTTGAAAATGAAACAAATAATGAAGTAATGATAAAAAAAATGCAAATTGTTGACAAAATGAACAAAATAGGTAAAATAACCACAAAATCTACCAAATAAACACAAACACAAACAACAACAAAAATCAAAACATATCACCAAAAACAAATAAAAACAACCCTAAAAGAAATAAAATAGTAAATGTATTGAGTAAATTTTTTTTTTTAAATCAAAACATTAACAAACACATCAAGAACATGAACACATTTTAACAGAGAGGAACAAAAATAATCCCAACAGTAAGCACAATGACAAGAAAATGAAAAAATGAACAACATAAAACAACATCAAGAAAATTCTGAAAATAAACAGTGAAATTAACAAAAATTAGAACCGAAGTGATAAAAAGGGAACAAAATTCTTGAGAGACTGAACAACATCTACAGCATTTACAGTGTTTTTTTCTTGTCATTTGTTTTCAACATTTTTGGCTATGTTTTTTGGAGACAATAGGTCAAAATTTAAGATCAAAAGGTCATAAAAGTTTGATTTCAGTTTTGACATATAGCAACTTTATCAGAACTACAGCCACCAAATTTGAACACAAGGTAGAATAGACGTGGGTTTGCGTCTGTGGCCACTGAACTTGTCATACAAGTTGACCTTGGGGCTGGAACATATGTTTGTATTTTTGGAGACAAGAGGTCAAATGTCAACATCACAGTAACATAGAAGTTCAATATCAGTTTTGGTATATAGACACTTTATTATCAGAGCTGATGCCACCAAATGTGAATCCTCTTCTTCTTCTCCCTTCGGCTGCTCCCCTTAGGGGTCGCCACAGCAAATACCAATGATTCGCATGTTTGAATACAAGTTAGAAAAAAAAGGTCAAGATCATAAGATTCAATATCAGTTTTGGCATAGAGCTACTTTATTATCAGAGCTGGAGTCACCCAGTGAGAACCGAGCTGGCCAGCATGTGACTACATCCGCGTGAACCGTGATTCTACTTTATTCTAATAGTGCAGTTGGTTCATTTAAAAACTTTTAGAGTGCAGTGGCAGCCAGGAGGGAGGATAACAGCAAACAAAAGCACCTTCTAAATCAATCATTACAATTATTGTGACGACCTGTGATACTGAAGGTGGCTGTGAGTTTAACTGGTTCAGGTGGATTACAAGAATGTCAGAGGAAACACTTTAACAAATTGCTGTCGCTTTTGGTGTCAGAATAGAACAAATAAGGCAGGTTTTAAAACAGTGGTACTGTCAAATTTTTCAAAGGTCTTTGTTTAAACTCTTTGAATGGAAAGAAATTTCAAGAAGTTATCATGCTGGAAATTTTAAAGCATCAATCATTTTCACTGTTGTGGTGAATTGTCAATGCATCAGTTGGTGCCCTTTCTGCATACGTTTAGAAAAAATGAGCAAAAGTGTCAAGAAAAGGAACTGCAATTAATGAACGATGCACAAAAATACAATGAGCAAAAACAAAATAAAGAAAATAAACAATCACTACATGTAAAACTCCAAACATTATCTGATTTCTGGAGTTATCATTTTATTGAAATGCTCATGTAAACAGCATAATCTGATATGCTTTATCCAGTAACAGCAGTTATCTGATTATGAGAAATAGGATTAATACACCTGGATTTCTCTCCAATACTCCGATGTTTTCATGCATGTATACCCATCAATCTGATTTATTTTGTTCTTTTACATCTGCGCATGTGTAAATAAAATCGTAGAAAATAGAGGAAAAAAGACAACAAACAAACAAAGGAAAGTAAAAAAAGACACTTCTGGAGTGAAGAAGAGACAAATTTCATGCTAAATAAAATGAAAACCTTCAACATCTTTCATCTCGTCGACAGGAAGAAAATAACACCAAGCTCGAGTCGAACATCACTACGTATGTACTCTGAAAAAAATCTAATAATGAACTGAAACATGTAAAACAGGGTTCTCAGGTATCACATATCAGATTTCTGTGGTCATGTCAACGGGCTCAATGAGGCGTGGAGCCAAGTCTGACGAAGTCAAAGTACATGTTTTTATACCAGATGTAACTGAGTAGCAGTGAAATCTGTTCACTGTGATTAAAATTCAAAGCCTGATCCACAAAAGGCTCGCGTTGATTTAGCGTGTGAAAAACGTGTGCTAAATCGACACAAAGAATTGAACGTAATTCACAAGGCACTGGCAGCACTCGATAAGCACAAACAAAGGCTGAAATCCGTGCAAACTGCTTGACAGTGCAGAGAGCGTCATGGTTGCGGCAGTTACATTTGCATCCATGCAAATGCATTCAAATGTGGGAATATTCAAACATTTGTCCAAAAACCCTCCCCTTTTTATGCTAATTCATCTCATTGCTAGTAGCATCTAATTCACAGTGCATCTGATGCAAGTGGATGTCATGTACTAGCTGCACCAGGAGCATAAATGCACACAGTCCCGAGTGTGCTGTTACCAGCTGTAAATAACTTTTTTTCAGTATTAGCTGTTATTCCACACATCACCGTCTGTGACACCGATAGACTGTATATATTATGGACAAAGTGACTGTAACGTCACCCATTGGTTTCTGAAGGGCCATTTTTAGGCCAATCGATTTGTCACTTCCTGAACGGCATCTTGGAGCCAAAAACAGGATGTGACCATATTTGGACGAACGGGGCTTACGAAGTGTTCATGCCAAGGGGAATCATGGGAGAACTAACATCAGCCGCAATTTTACTGTTGCAGTAAAACTTCACCACACAGTGTCAAACAAAGTCATATCACAGTGCTGTTAGTGTAAACACTTACCCACAGCTGCAGTCGAGTGTATCTCATGTATAACGATGAACATATTGATAAATAGAAGTAGGTCTGAATCGGTCCAACTTCACTATAGTGAGCTGCTGCTGCAACGACATGTCAATCAAACCCCCGCACGGCAGTGATTTGTTGGAATATTTGCTGTAATATCTTAAAAACGGAGCAAAAAGTTAAAGATGGACCATGACATTACTTATTAGAGGGTCCAAATAAAACATTTGAGACTATGATGACCCGTGAAAAAAATGTATTCACTCAGTATTTTCAGATCAAAATCCAATGTATCTGTACAGGAAAAAAGCTTCTTGGAGCTGGATGATCGATTCCCCAGTGGCCAAGCGGTGGGATTACAACGTAAAGTTACTTCCACACTGGCCTCACTGAACAGCCCCCGTCGCTGCCCCTTGGTAAAGGCACACGCTAGCTTAATGGAAAGACCAGCTGTTCCACACCCAGAAGATGAATAATCCCAGATACATCCCAGTCGTTTCTTTTACAAACCAGTCTGCATGCTGATTTACGGAGAAACAGCGGGTGAGCATTTCCCGAGCATTTTTGCACCTGCATATCATTAGTGTTAAAAATGTAGTGAATAGTTTGCATAAGAAAAGGGCAGACTGCCCATGCTAAAGCAACACAAAATCCAACACGGTGTGCTAGGGCAGTGCAATTTTTGTGGATCTGGAGCTTAATGTGGCATTTTACACATACTGTACAAACGGCATAATGTGTCCAAGGATAAAAATGGAACAGTATGGGTGTGACTGATGTAATATGAAATGAAAAAGCACTCAGAGAGCAGACCTCCACCAAGGCAGCTCACTGTGTACAGCAGTTACCTGAAAGTATCCTCCATAGTACGATTACATCCAGAAAAAATATTATTTTTCACCATATTATTGGATTTCTTGATTTTGAAAACCCAGTCTTAGTACCGTAATATTCACACTATAAGCCGCGGCTTTTGTCGCACATTGCCGACCCTGCGGCTTATACAATGATGCGGCCTACTTATAGATTTTTCTAACGGCCGCCAGGCCCGGTAGCATGTCCTTGTAGCTCTGGAACATGTTGTGCAGTTCGTGGCT
>JAQQAE010013891.1:0-12585 GCA_029823295.1 Pseudamia nigra | reverse complement strand
TTGTCGTGGGTCCAGAACGGATTAATTGGTTTTACATGTATTCCTATGGAAAAGGTCCATTCGCATAACAAAAAATTGCATACAGAACGTGACGCCGGAACGGATTAAATTCGTTCTGCGAGGTACCACTGTATTTCATTATTTTGATAACTGTGGCAAAACTGAGATTGTAATTTGAATCTGCTTGCTTGGTCCTCAAGAAAAATCTACAGATCACTCCTTTAGAAATGTAAACATGCAAGGTAGAATAAAACACAATTTAAAATATGCAAAATTCTCATTTTGCATATTTTACACGAGGCCTATTTCTGCTCAGTGTCACTAAATCCAACATTATTATAATATTTGGAGAAAAAAAATCATTTTGCAATTATTATAAGAAATATAGTGATTGCAATTTTGATATGTCTGCCCGTGCATCAAGGAAAATACTGTAACTATTCAGTTTAATATTTATAGTTTTTCCAGCATAAACATATACATTTAAATTAAAAAAAAAAAAAACAAATAGTGTCCACTTTCACTGTGTATATTTTACACCGTGCCCTTCTTATCTCCTCTTCCTCCTCCTTGAATTATTTTTTTCTCCACTTGTGGAAACAGTCACTCAATATCCCCCGAACCTTTCAATTAGTTAGGCACACAGGTATATCCTTTGTGGAAGATGGCACCTGTGACGCTGATGTGCTATTAGTTATATAAAAAGATCAAATGTGTGATGAAACGTATTACTGTGAATTGACTTAATGCTAAGTTTATAAACACACAGTTCTACTCATCTGAGTTCATAAAATACAGCAGTGCCTGTAACAAAATAAAAGGACTGTTGCTATAGCTGTTGATGTTATACTGTGCCATATAAATTGTGCCAATATTTAAAAGCTCAAAGGAGAAGATGTTTTGTTAAATGACTGTTGTCTGGACTCTTCCACTTGACTCTTGGGTGGGAAGGACAAAGACATGATGCAAGGCCAACTCTTGACCACAAGATGGAGTAGGAAAAGAAAAGAAATATACTTATGCCCATTTTCACTCATAGTACCAGCTTAATTCTACTTTCCTTTTCCACTATCGATAAGGGTCTATCTCCACGCAGCTATTTTACGGTGATGCAGAGTAAACGTAGTAACATTACTGAAGTATTACTGCTCCCAAAGGCGAGGCAATGATGGCAGCTGAAGAAACGTATGACTGTTAAATCAACAGCCATAGGTCTGTCAGTTTATTAAAATAAACCCCACAAGGAAATTTAATGTTTTGGTGACTTCCCACTTACTTGGATCCATGTCCAAAAACACAACTGAGACAGCATCAGTTCTGGACAAACCAATAAGTGATCTTGTGTTCACAAGCACATGTTTGAGTGCAGCTTTATCTATCCTACAGTAAGGATGGAAAAGTCAGCCTTTGAAGTAGTAGCAGATGCTTCTATGAAACAGGTTAAACTTACCATATTTCAGCGTCTGGAATGCATGTCTGAAGCCATTAGGGCCTCGACCGCTGACTGTTGAAGCTGTGATCCAAGCATCATATTTGGTGCTGCGGTTCAAAGACGTCAAAGTGAATGAGGTGATGTTACTTGGCACTGTTACATCTGCAAGTAAGAAAAATAGACAATCGTTCAAATGCCCCCATTCCATTCCCATGGTCTGATCATAAGGAGAACACTCTCAAGCAGGACGCCTCAGTAAAGCATGTGGCAGGTACATACCATGTATTTGTTTTCCATCAGTGTAGAATATTGTGTAGTTTGTGATAAAACCCCGCCGCATGTCTTGAGGAATCTCTGTCCACTCAACATCAGCCTTGAAACTTCCTGCTTTACTCGATGTGACAGAGGGACCTTCCAATGGAGCTGTAAGCAGCAACTTTATGTGAGTCACAGAAGTATAGTTTTTTTCTGTATTTAACACAGCACAGATGAGCTGACATATTACAAAATGTTTTACATGGCTTGTACATATTTAAACAGAGGTATCCAACATAAAACCAATGAAATCACACATCAGCATGTTGCTTTTACCTCCTTCCTCCAGAAATGCTTCCTTATGCACTGCCTTCCCAATCCATCCATTGTAGAGAGGATACACAGAAACATTGTAGCAAACAAACTTTGCAAGATTTCCTAGATTTGACAGGATTGAAAAGCATTAAAACCCTTTTAAGTAACTTTACACATCTGCACTTAGTAAGTTTCATTCCAATTTAGTGGAAGAAGTTTACCTCTGATGGCAGTCTTCCTGACACTTTCATTTTCCCTCTGCCAGTCGATAACCTTGTTCTGAACTGCCACCACCACCACATACTCTGACATGTGTGTACTGTTCCAGGCCACCATCAGCTTGCCCTCAGCAGGATACACCTTCAGGTCATGTACTGAGGTACGCACTGTTAACAGACACATGTATAGCGGCAAGTGAACATTTAACAAACACATTACGAGTGGATAAATGTGCCCTTTATGCTGTTGGACACTGACAAAGAATTCTACATCACATTCCCTCCAATGGCCTGGTAAACACTATGTCATCTTAGTCTTTAAAAGAGCTCTTTCACAGCAAATATTTTAGTAATTTCTGAAATAGATGCATGAATATTTATAAGGGGAGGCTCTGGCATGATAGTCACCTAGTATTTCACCTGGTGTTTCTCACAGACACACAATGGAAATACCAGTGTAATGTCTGTAGTTTACAGTGCTGTAGAGTCTAGCAGTGTAGCAGAGACCTGGTTGCAGTGTCAGTGATGCTTGCCAGCTCTATTTACACCTGCTTTAGACTGCAACAATTATACAATTGGAAACTGGCAAAATACTTGACAGCTACTTCAATAATCACTTTGAGTATATAGTTATGAAAAGTACAAGTATGAAAAGTTCTTGATGTGAACACTTTCTGATTTCTTTCCTCCGCTGTGAAAGTGTGGCCAAACAACATATTCGACTATGTCACTGTGGCATTTTTGAGAATTTTCTGATATTCTGTGATACAAACAATAAATGATTCATCAAAAAAAAGTTATTTTATGTTTCAACATTTTATTTCTTATTGCATTATATTCTGAATCTGTAGCCCACTTGCACTACATTCTTTCAGATGGTGTAGCCAAGGTCTTAATGATAGATTAGATATTTACCTTCAACAACCAAAGTGTGTCTGTGTGTGTGTGTTACTGAAATTATTGCACTCTACCCTACATACATTTCTAGTTAAGTAGCCGAAGTTGAAAATGTCATATACCAAATAAATGGGTTATTGACTACGCTGATTCTAAATGTGCTGTGACCTTTAAGGAAAAAGGTCAAGGTCACAGACAATTTCAAGGTTATACATATTTGAGTTCAAACAATAGACTTACGTCTGACATTCACCTCTGAGCACCAGAACATGGTGTACAATCTAACACTGGGATTGTGAAGTCCAATGGACACTTACCGTATGTCTTTTCAGGGATGCCTAATGATGCCACAGGAGATTTCCCCACAGAATTGACCTCAGTGACACTGACTTGAAGGCGAGCTTTGTCAGGCACACGGATAGGCTTGAGTAAAATGGGCTGCCTAGAGCTGCTGTCTGCCTCTGGTCCACTGATGGGGATATTCCACTCATCTCTTCCACGCTGCACTTCTACCTTGACGTCTTGGATCTTAAGGTCATATCCGGTTGTCCTCCCATTGGGGAACTCATGTTTCTGGAGGGGCAGAGTCACACACCGTTACCTTACATTGTCCAGCACTGTGTTGTTCACCAGAACTACAAAAACTGTATGCAATCATTCCCAAAAACTATTAAGTAGGGCTTCTCAATTAATTGACTACAATCCTAATCAGCATGTGTTATTATGCATTCACAAAAGGAATATGTATCTGCAATTTAAAGAGTAGAGATTTAAGATAATTTAGGGTGAATTAAAGGGAAAGGGAACTAAAAATCTGGTGCCTTATCCTGTGTAAAACATGCAAGAAGAAAGTTTGTCATTAAGTTTTGATATTTTTTTAATGCATGTTTAAGGGCCTGTGTCCACAGGGAACATTTTTAGCACTGATAGCATCATGTTTCCATTCAGCACCTTCAATGCTAAAACGCCCTCAGTGTACAGTGTTTTTTTGTGTTGGGCTGAAGTTGTTTTAACGCTCAGCCTTTAGAAACAGCTTCAGCCCAGCTTCATCTTTAGAACCAATCAAAATCGAGAAGGAGTGGGTTATAGTACATAAACAGGAAACTTCTCTGCACTGTGGTGGAGGGAAAACTGACTGACAATTCAGTTTACAATCTAACACTGAAGGATTTCCATGATTTTATGAAGAAAGTGAACATCTGTTAAAGTTTGAAACATTACTGTGTGAAAAGGACATTTTTATGTGTTGCTGTGATCCAACGTACGTGTACGTACGGCCGACTCATTCATGTGATTACTTCATGATTATGTGAGTAACCTTGTAAACAGTGAACTTAGAAATGCATCGTGTGTCGGGATGTCATTAAATTCAAGGCTGTTCTCTGCACTGTCTCCCACATACACACTCCACTTACACAGACATTGACTCCGTGTCTGTCCAAAATCATCAGATCAAACCTCTAAATAGGCTTCATCTTGATAAATCCACCTGAGATTTTTGTTTTGATCCACCATATTCTCGCTTGAAAAAATCTTAAACCACTATTTTGTAAGCTAAATACAGTAGTATTTCAAAACGTGGACCATAATATTTCTCACAAAAGTAGCACAGTCCTGGTATTAAAGTGACATTTTTACATTGCTGTAGCTACCATGAATGTTGTCTATAACTCTGGTGCTGAATAATCAAAACTGAAGAAAATGGTTTGTAAACTGCTTACTCCTCATGATCAAAAAAACACTAATGATTCATTAGAGCCCAGTTCACCCAATAATTCTGAACTTTCCACAGCTTAAGATTTTTTTTTAAAAAACTCTGAAATTCACAGAATCTTGAAGCATTTATCACGGCTGCAAATATTCAGTAATTATTTAAGATTACTCAAAATGTACATTATTCTTATTGTTTTGTTCACGGTCAATGCAAACTTCAAGTCAGTCAAGCAAAAAACAAGCAGAGAATGAGGCACAGAGAGAGAGAATCACAACCATGAGGTAAAAGTATTTGGAGAAGACCTGCGGGCTTTTCTCAGTGGAACTTTTCTAAGGATTTTTTTATGAAATCTTTGACATGTAGGAAGAGGATCCAGATATGCTGCCATAGAATGACCCCTACTAGTGGTGAACAAATCATATTGCAAATGTATTCCCAATCTCCTTTTAATCTCGACAAAGCTCTGTTTAATGTGTCTTTGTTACATCGGCGTCCAGACTGAAATATCTATGAACTACTTGTTGAGGCTCCGGATATACATAGAAGCTTGGACATGTTCTTGTTGGAATGATTTTGGCAGTAAAAAAAATGTTACATGTAAAATGAAAAAGTTTTGGTGTTAAACTAAATGTCTTTACCTTAATGAGCACCTGCACTTGTCTTCCATCTGTACTCTCATTCTGAAGGTGTAGCCACATATCAGGTTTATCTGGGCCTGGGACAAAAATACAACAGAAACATTTTTAAATGACCTAAAGCCCATGAAAGAAAAAAACAACCTTCAACATCAGACGAGTTCAATGTGCTACTTGACATCTGCTTGAAAGTGACTGAGAGCCCTTATAACAGACCACAAGTGAAAGTTATTGTGCAGTTTGTAGCTCAAAGACAGTTTTGAATTTTTGCTATAAATAGAAGATTGCTTACAAAATAAAATGACTGACACTGAAAAAGAAATCAAAGATGAACAACACTGATTGAAGGAGAAAAATATTCAAACAAAGCAATGTAACACGGTTCAAAATATACACATATTGTCACTTGAATTGTTGTCACTACAGTAGATGTTTTCTTCCCTGACGTCTGTGCTCTTCACACACAGTGCTGCCCTCGGTTTGTATTTGGACTAGCAGTCACAATACTCACGCTCTTCTGGTGTCTGTCTTGTAAAGTTGCTGCTCCACTCACTCCAGTATCCAAGGCCTTTTTCAACATATTTACAGCGAACCTGAATGACATAAACTGTGTATGCTCGAAGACCCTGGAGTCTGAAGGAATGGATGTTTTTGTCAATCTCTGCAGGGGGAACCTAGAAGACATGAAGCATATCCCGATCACTCATTTTGTACAGACCTAAACCTGGACAATACACTGAAAAATGTTATGAGCTTTGCATTTTTACATCAGTCAGCGCTGATTATTCTCATGATAAATGTCTTATTTTTACTCTTGGCACCAGAGAAGCAGCAAGCAGGGTATTGTTCTCGTCTGTGTATCTGTCTGTGTGTGTCCACGGGGTAACATGAAAACACCTGGACAGATTTTCACCAAACTTGGTGACAATATCACTTTTTGGGCCAAAGGTTAAGGTCAATGAAAATGTACTCGTGTTTTGTCCACATGAGAACTCAAAAAAGCCAGGACAGATTTTCACCAAACTTGGTGGGAGTATTCACCAAGGTCAGCCAAGATATCTTTGAAAACATATTTTCCATCATATCTCGATAACCACCTGAATTACAGAAGTGATCTTGGTCTCAAAATAACCAGAATATTATGAAGTCATAATACATTTTTGATGATATCCCAGCAACCAATGGGGCAATAGAACTAATCCTAGCCACAAAATACGTGTAAAATAATTTGACATCATCTGGTTGAGGTAAAAGTGTGATATGATGAATCCAAATTAAGTTATAAAATGACTTCAGGTGAGGATCATTCAAAATTAATACTGTCTCTCTCTTGAACATGTACAGGTTATGCATTAGCCCTCTGATGCTTTTTCTAGTAGTACTTGATTTTGGCCTAAAGTAAAAGTTGGGAGAAACTATATGATTTTATAATAATCATTTGTAAAATCACACTACAAAACACACAACATGAAAACAACATAAAGGATGGAAAAAGACAACAATAAAGACATTAAACATTGTGAACGCAACAAGATGAAAATTATTCCAACAACACATGAGGAAACAACATGAAAAAGTAAAAAAATCATTGTGATTTAATGTTGCCAACATATGCTGGCATTCACAATGGTAAATCAATCAAATGAATAAAGATGGAAAAAAATAATCAATGAAACGGACAGGAAAATTATAAAGTAAACAACTGAACCACAAAATACTAAAAATTAACCAAAAGGAAGACAATATTCAACAAAATGAAGAAACTTATTATGAATAAAATGAACAAAAATGAACAAGAAATTAACACAGGAATCAACAAAAAAGGCAAAATACCGTATTTTCCGGATTACATGTCACGGTTTTTTTGCATAGTTTAGCTAGGGGAGCGACAAATATACCAGAGTGACGAATATATTGAAATATTTCGAGTATTGGGTGTTTGTCACACTGACAGCCGCTAGAAGTCGCTCTAGGCTTGTGTACCTGCATTTGCCGCATCTGTATTACTGACTATTTATAATGTAGACATTACTGGTAACAACCATACCTGCCATCAGCTTAACACCGAACGTGTCAGTACTGTCACTTACCCGGGGAGGCGAGCCGCAAGCTCTCGCTTCTGGTGTCAAGCACTCAGCCGCCCGGCCGCGCGCTTGAAGCGCACTCCCCGAACAAATGTGACCTGTCCTCCAGAGCAACTTATCCATGTTTTTTTTTTCTTCATTATGCATTTTTTCGCTCATGTGACTAACATTCTGGAGCGACATATCACCCGGAAAATACGGTTGCACAAAGTGAACTGTTATTCAGCTGAAAATAAAAATAAAATCAATCCTAAAGACAAAACAAACATGTACTACTTACATACTCCCAGCTGGGAGAACCGTTGGTGCAGTATCGTATTTCATATGTGAATTCCAAGTAGACTTTATTGAGAGGCTCAGTCCAGTTTATGAGCAGGGAGGTGGGAAAAATCTGCTCAGAAATGATCTTGATGTTCGAAGGAGGATTTGTTTTCACTACAACAAAAAGAACACGAGATATTTCATAAAATGGCAAAAAGATTATTTTCTGTATTTGGACATAAAATTACAATGTCTACGTCCACAACACAAGCCTTAGAGCTCAATTCAGATTGTTTGTCTGTTCACTTTAGACACTTTATCCTGGATGTGTCTCTGTGTGTATCTACTCAACAAGACCAATTCCAAATATTCACCTAATTTAAAAACTGAATGAATTTTGAAAATCCACTGCAAAGAATTCATGTGTATCTGACATAAGACCACATATGGCAGTAACAAAACCAAAATTAAAAGGAATATATTCCATGTGATTTGTGCAGACGAAAAAATTATGACAAAAATAAAGATTGATTGAAAAACCCAGATCTGAGTATCAAATGAGCTTTGGCCTTCAGATTTGATGCAGTGTGATCTCAGCCTTTGTGAGTCCATTTGTCTGTCATCTACTGCTTATTGGTGGGGGGGGGGTCACGGGGGCAGCAGCTTGAGCAGGGAAGCTCAGACTTCTCTCTCTCCCTGGCTACCTCATCTAGCTCTTCTGGGGGGACCCCGTGAGGCGTTCCCAAGGCCAGCCGAGAGACATAGCCCCTCCAGCATGTCCTGGGTCTTCCCTGGGGCCTCCTCCCAGTGGGACATGCCCGGAACACCTCACCAGGGAAGTGTCCACGAGCCATCCGAACCAGATGCCCAAGCCACCACATCTGGCTCCTCTCGACATGGAGGAGCAGTGGCTCTAGTCTGAGACCCTCCCAGATGACTGAGCTTCTCACCCCATCTCTAAGAGAGACCCCAGCCACCCTGCAGAGGAAACTCATTTCTGCTGCCTGTATCCCAGTTCTTGATCTTTCGGTCATGACAAAAGCTCATGACCATAGCTGAGGGTAGGAATGTAGATCAAGTGGTAAATAGAAAGCTTTGCCTTTTTCACTCAAGTCCTTCTTCACCACAACAGGCCGATGCAGAGTCCGCATCACTGCAGACATGGCACCGATCCGTCTGTCGATCTCCCGTTTCATCCTTCCCTCACTTGTGAACTCGAGGATTTTTTTAGCCATCCAGGTGGCCTTCCTTGAGGCCACCTGGAAGTCATTTTCCATGGCCTCACTGAATTCCTCCCATGCATGACTTTTTGCTTCAGTGACCACCGAAGCCGTGTTCTGCTTGGCCCGCCAGTACCTATCAGCTGCCTCCGGAGTCCTACAGGCCAAGAAGGCCCGATAGGACTCCTTCTTCAGCTTGACGGCATCCCTCACCGCCGGTCTCCACCAATGGGTACGAGTGTTGCTGCCACGACAAGCACCAACAACTTTACGGCCACAGCTCCAATCAGCCGCCTCAACAATAGAGGCACAGAACAAGGCCAACTCAAACTCAGTGTCTCTCACCTCCCCTGGGACGTAGCGAAACCTCTGCCAGAGGTGGGAGTTGAAACTCCTTCTGACAGGAGACTCTGCCAGACCTTCCCAGCAGACCCACACAATACGTTTGGGTCTGCCAGGTTTGACTGGCATCCTCCCCCACCATTGGAGCCAGCTCACCACCACCAGGTGGTGATCAGTTGACAGCTCTGCATCTCTCTTCACCCAAGTGTCCAAGACATGCGACTGCAGGTCCATCAATATGACCGCAATCAAACTGCAGCCTATGGTGTCTTGGCGCCAAATGCACATATGGGCACCCTTATGCTTGAACATGGTGTTTGTTATGGACATTCCATGGGAAGCACAGAAGTCCAATAACAAATACCACTCAGGTTGACACAAACCTTTTCATGTCGTATATTTTTTAGACACATTTTATAATTGCTCATATAATTGCTACCCATGGCATCTTTCATTCCTTAGATGCACTTTTTATTTTGACATGACACTAGAGGTTTAAAATGCATAAATCTGCTAATTTGTCCCTTGTTGTGACGGTTGTGTCAGGAAGGGCATCCGACGTAAAAAACCTATGCCAGATCAAACATGTGAGTCATTGGAATTTCGCTATGGCGACCCCTGAGGGGAGCAGCCGAAAGGAGCAGAAGAAGAAAAAGACTCAGGTTGAGGTCAGGGGGGCCGTTTGTCCCAACAAGCCCCTCCAGGTCTCACTGTCGTTGGGGGAGGGTTAACCCGAGCACAGTAGATTCATTTCCTTATCTGTTTTTATATTTTTGCTTAAGATCCATTTTTTCTTTTTGGCCTTTGGTTCTACTTAGGATATTGGTTGTTCTGATTTTAATGCTTTGATTTAAAAGAGTGTTGCATCTTTTTATTTTGTTTTTATTGTATATTTTATGTTATGTTCCTTTAAACTTCATCTTGGTTTTAGCACCATGTCAGAGGTTGACTTTTGAGTGATTTGATCTTATTAATTTTATCATTTATATTGATTTCATTGTTAATTTTATTGGTTTCACATATTTAACTTGTTTTGATATTTTGTTCTGCATTGTGTGAGCTGTGTATTTTATTTCTCTGCACAGCACTTTGGTCCGGTTGGTTGTTTAAAGTGTTTTATAAATAAAGTTTGATTGGATTGGATATATGTTCATCATCGTCAGGGGTCTTCTTGAGCTGCACTTTGTCTGGACCCTCACCTAGGACCTGTTTGCCTTGGGTGACCCTTCCTGGGCCATATAGCCCAACATACAACATACAGTAGCTCCTAGGATCACTGGGATACACAAACCCCTCCACTGTGATAATAAAAGTGGCAACTCATGGAGTAAAGTGATAAAAAAGTGATAAAAAAACCCGAGTAGATCCACAACAGGTGCCTTTGTTTAACTCACCAAATGATTCAGCATATCGGATCAGGTGCTCAGACTCGACATTTCCCAGCTCATTCTTGGCTTCCACCCAGATGTCCAGCTCCATACGGAAGGGGAATGTTTCCACATTAACTACAGCACTGCTTTTATTTGTTGTAGCATTATATTTCCGGTTGCTGTGGGTTAAAGTTTTCATTATATTTAGATAAAGACTTAAACTCTTCTATAAACTTTAACTTCCAGCATTCAACTACTAGATGGCAGAAAAATTACAACCCCGATTCCAAAAATGTTGGAACACGATGTAAAATGTGTATGAAAACAGAATGCATTAATTTCCAAATCTCATAAACCCATATTTATTTTTATTCCCAACAGAACATGTGTCTCTTTTTTGATTTGTACCAATGATTTTTCCTGCCTTATCTTGCTGATGTTCCAACTTTTCATACATGTGATGCTGCCATCAAATTCAAAAGGAGCTAAAATTTTCCATAAAATGGTAAAATGTCTCAGTTTCAACATCTGATATGTTCTTTTGGGAATAAAACATGTGTTTATGAGATTTGCAAATTATTGTTTTCTCTTTTTATTTATATTTTACACAGCATCCCACCTTTTTTGGAATTGGGGTTGTATATGAGGCACTCCAATTATTTAAAAAAAAAAGAAAATACATCACTCTATAATCTATAATCCTGTAATACATTCTATACATCATGCTATAATCCAAATTTTATGTCAATTTATTGATCTCAGTAGGGAAATTCAGTTATGCATTTTACCCATCCTATTACATTATGAGCAGTGTTGTACGAAGTAGTGAACTCACCGCTGGATTTCAACCAACAGTGTGTATTGTGTGGTGAAATCCCCACTCTGATGCTGTTTTAGTTCCCACTGGCAGAGCATGGCTGGGGAGATTCCTTGTTTGTCCTGAACTGCTATACAGGACAGATTCTCAGGCTTCTGTGGACGATCTGATGTCAGACAAACAGGAAAAAAAAATTCAGGAAACAGTGCTCCAAACTCACACAGATTTCATATTTTGCAAATTATACAATATTGATAAAAACAAAACACCTAAGTATCATGTTCAAGGATCGGATGAGTAGGCTGTGCTGTAAGTATAGTCAACTGTTTCATAAAGCAGGTGTTACACATAACCTGTGTCTTAGTCAAGTGACAGGACAATGAGCAAAAATACAGGCATGTTTTAATGCACTATGTAAAATAAGCAAGGTTGGTTTAAAAAGGTATAAGGTGATAATTCAGTGAATCAGAGATAATTATTCCCTGCAACATAGATTTACGTGATGGCCATAGTGTAACAATTTTATATTTAAAAAAAAATTAAAACTATGCCGGCTGGATTCTGAGTTCAAAGTGAATCAATATGTCCTTTGTGAATGCGCTGCCAGAGATCACAGGTCTAACTAATCACTACTTACTAACAGACACAGTGGGAATGATAAACTCTAGTGAATGTGTGGGTAAGTGGGGTGATACTGTCTTCATGAATGAGAAATGAACTGACCAATCAAAGAGCTCTTTAGGCAATGTGGGGGAAACATAAACAATCTCTGGGTTTGTTGAAAAAAACCTGTCAGTGACCGGATGAGCTTTAAGTCCCTGCAGATGCAGTTCAACTATAGAGGTGCCTGGGATACCGACGATAATCCGTTCCAGCGTCACGGCCTGTATCCAAATCAGTTGTTGTCCGATGCGACTTTTTCCATAAAAATACATGCAAAACCAATTCATCCGTTCTGGACCCACGACAAACTCCCATATAAAGTATGTATTACACACCCCTACATGCACATTTATTCATTATTA
>JAQQAE010013890.1:0-12586 GCA_029823295.1 Pseudamia nigra | reverse complement strand
CATGTTTTTGGTTGTGGGAGGAAGCCAGAGTACCTGGAGAGAACCCACGCAGACACGGGGAGAACATGCAAACTCCAAACAGAAGGGCTCCACCACCTGGTGTTGGGATCGACCCCAGGACCTTTTAGCTGCGAGGCATGAGTGCTACCCACTGCACCACCGTGTCGCCCCATCTGAAAATCATTAAATTAAATTTATTGATACAGCCAAACTGGATTCTTATTCTAACAATATCAACAATAAGTATTATATTTCACAAAGCAATTTACTGCCTGGGATCAAAGTTACTGTAGGTTCTTTGCTTTGTTTTATTTTTTTTAGTATCACTGCTATCTGCATCAGCCCAGAATCTCATCAAAGGCAAAAGTGTATTTCATTGAAAAGAGGGAGTGTAGTCATATCACAGCTTTTCAAAGAACTGATTGAATAAATTCCACATTTTGATACAGAATCAGAACGTGGGATCGGATCAGTTACTTCAGATTGAACGGCCAGTTCAAAAGGGTGTGAGTTAGGAAACAGGTGTGGGCTTAGTGAACTTATCAGCTGGGAAACAGGTAGCATCAGTGGCAGGGAGCATCATGAGGCACAATTTTGATGGATGAGCTTTACACTGTGTCCACACAAAAGGCATGGCATGAGCAGCATGTTATCAGAACAGCAGGGATCAGGCACAGCAGTCTAGGAAGTGTGAGGTCACCTGTGTTTTGGAAGCACTCCGAGTTCAACACACAAGTAAAATGAGACAAAATGGATCGAAAGCCAAGGGACAACAACTGAGAGTTGAAATTGAAGCCAGTGTGCAAGTGCAAGCCCACTGCGGGGGTTAAATGCTGGCTTCAAAAACACCTGGGACAAACAACCATAGAATAAAACTCACTTTCAGACAGGCGTGTTTCAAAGTGAACACTTATTTACGTCATCTAGAGATACAGTACATCATGATAAGTGATGGTCAGAAGCACTTTAAGAGAACAAGAAATGGCACAAATTCTCAACTCACCTCTGAACTGAAAACTGTTCTGGGTGACTACCTTATGAATCTGAGAGTCAAAGCTAAATGTTCTGGGCTGTTTAACAAGAGCATGATGGAAATGTTCAACTTAGTGCATAAATCATGACATAAATGTGTGATTAACAGTACAAATTAACTGCTGGAAACATTTAAAGATAGATAATTGTTTGTTTGGTATTTTAATGGAAAATAAGACATTTAACAAACTTCTAATATTAGCATAACTTGCTTTAAATAAAGACCAATCACTAAGATTAGTTTACTAAATACATAATACTCACTTTGAGGCAACACAAATGTTAAAATTGCTCCAGTTCGATTGCTACAGTTTTATACATTTTAAAATGGATAATGCAATTTTAGTGTCACGTTTTGGGAAGGGAACTGATGATAAGATAAATGTAAGACAAAGATAACTTTATTCTGTATGAAGTTTGCATGTTCTCTCCGTGTCTGCGTGGATTCTCTGCAGTTACAAAAGCTTCCTCCCGCAACCAAAACCACCCACTAGGGGTCTGCAACATGTGGCTCCAGGGCCACATGTGGCTCTGTAGACCCTCCACAGTGGCTCCGGTGGCTTTGTTCAGTGATGGAAAAACATAATCAAATAAATGACCAAAACCAACAAAAAATGAACAAATGCATAATAATGAGACGATGAGATTTCGGCCTTGAATTGTGAAGTGCCTAGAGATAATCAGCGATTATGATTGGCGCTACACAAATAAAGATTGATTGATTGATTGAAAACAATAATTCATAGCATAAACAAAATAATAAGAAAACTGAACTGCACAAAAGCTCACAAAAATGACAATCACTGAATAATTAAACAAAAAAGAAACTGAAAGACAAGTAAATAAAAATAGTTAGCAAAATATTCCACACAATTAAGAATAATCAACTAAAATAATAAAAAAGAACAAAATTTCCCCAAACAAAAGGGACAAAAGTGAACTAAGATATAACGAAATAATCCAAAAAATGATCCATTATCAGCTAAAATATTGTCTCATCAGATGCATCAAGACATTATTTTCTGGATTTTAAGTATAACTGGATATTTTGTTTGTTTTGTGAAAACTGGTTCATTAACCAGACACATGCAAAAAGGCAAACTAGCCACACAAGCTGCTGATGATCCATGGTTGTTGTTTTTCCCAGGGCAAAAAATAGAGTAAATTCTTACTCATGGAGAAGATTTCTGACCAGCGAGAGAAGACGTTGTTCTCACTTGGCATTTGTTTACAACTTTGGACTGATGCCCTGTGTGAGACAGCCTAACAATAACATAATACATATACAATAATACATATTCTAAAGTGCCAGTCAAGCTTTTGGTCACACCTTCTCTTTCAATGTTTTTCTTATTCTTTTTTATTTTCAGCATTGTACATTATTACTGAAGACAAACTGTGATGAACATCACTATAATGAAACTGACTCTCATGAGCACCATCTCAGCAAAGGAGACCAAAAGCAAGAAGTTTATTAGAATTGCCGTAATATGGATATGTACAGTAGTTGTAGTAGCACTGATGCAGCTATTGACTCTGTACCCACCCTTCCTCTGCGCAAGACAACTGATGTTCATTAAGAAAGAAATGGCACAATGTAACTCATATGACTATCTTGTGAATCTGAGTCAAAGCTAAATGCTCTTTAGTTATGGTACGAAGAGCATCATGGAAATATTCAAATTAGTGCCTAAATCATGATATAAATATGTCATGAATACAGTACAAATCAACTGTTAGACAAATCTTTTTCTTTGCACACACCACAAATTCAAACTTGAGTGAATGTCAAACTTTGGGGAACGTACCCCATCAGATGGAGACATGCATTAACACCACTTGACCAATCAGATGATGCCCCAGCTAGCTGCTGAATTAATTGGTGTCAGTTTGGCGGTGGCTGTGAGCATGTAATTATTGCAAGTCATATCGTCACTGCAATATTGAACAATGTTATCTCACATCGCAGATTTTCCTCATATCACACAAGCCCAGAAGGAATCATTGCTTCATCTGTGTTCAATACTTTATCTGTGTTTAAGCCTTCATGTGTGTTCCCTGTACAGTGTAATGTGTCAGTTCTGCTTTGCACGATAGAGCACACACTTGAACAGACTAATTAAAGGAATCACTGTAAATCATCTCCGTGGCTGCCTCAAGGATCAACACTCTGACCTTTAGTCTTTTCCTTCCAACTCGACTTACCAGCCCATCCTGCTGACTGGTCCACTTCATATGGGCCAACAAGCCATTAGACCTTCCAGATGGTTATGTTGGCCAAGGGAATAAACTTGAAACAATGCTTGTCCATTGTCTGCTACAACTCTGTGTGTGGCAAGATGTCTGTAGCTCTCAAAGCTGTCTCATGCTCATGGTTGCAGGCTGATATGAAGTGAAAAAAGACAATTCCATGTGCTTTTCCTTGAAGTCATTTCACAAGCACTTATAATCTCTTTAGAGACAGAGAAAAAAGAAAGCTACTGCTGCGACTCCTTTTGTTTCCCCTCTTCCCCATCAGAAGCATTCTGGAAGAGAAGCAAACTGGAACAAAGAGACAATGGGGACCTACACTGAAAAATAAATCTGCTGATTTAATCAGGTTGCGATGGCTGTCTCTCACCAAGTGGGTTTTAGTTGCTGTCTTTAAGACAGAAGGAAGCTCTGGCAGCTAGAAGCAGCCTTTCACTGATGCTCTGATGTATCCTGGAGAAGCGATAATGTTACTCATCTGAGGGCCAGGGAAGTTCAGGTACTGTTTAATTATCACCTCATTATGATGTGTCTTCAAAGACTTAAAATCTAAATGAAATGGCCACTGTGAGTTATTATCCAATGACCAGTTGAATTTGGTAATTAATGCCAAGAGTGGAGAGGAAATGAGCATGCCAGTTAGAGTCTCGGGAGGTGGTCAGACCACACCTGGTTTTAGCTAACCTTCTCCTGTGAGACGTTCTAGCCCATGGAGTTTCAACGTATTCCCACAGCTGCAGGCCCAGTAGGGTACCCAAGCTCTCGAGGTCCAATTTAGAGCCAAGTTGGACGATTGATTCATGGAAATAAGACTGGCTGAGCGTATGAAACACATAATTTCTTGCCAGTCCTTCTCACTGATCTCATCGTGAAATCCTGCAGGAGTGAAACTGGGTCTTGATGTGATATGAGAGCACTCCAGCAGTGCCTTGATGTAAATACGTGTTGGGTAACGAGCGGGAGGAAGACAACAGAGCCAGACCATGAGGCAGGTTTTTCCCGCCTCAGGGGAAATCACAGCTCCAAGCAGGCAGCGTCCGCCATCCGACATAGACAGGGGCGTTCAGATTCATAAACAAGGCCAGGGTATTTAGGCGGAAACAGAAAGCATGGGGCTTTGATTTAATCTGCGTCAGTGTCAGGGACTTTGTGACAGCTGATGGGGAGATATACAGTGGACTGTGTACCATTTAACCCACATGACACACTCGCTGATTCACGCTGGCTGTCTGACAGACACACTGCCTCACCTGGGTGAGTTGACTGACACAGTGACTCACAGCAACACAAACTCTCATTACAGGTAGGGGGAGTAGAAGAGAGACACGAGGCTATTCCCAAAGCCTCCCACCCTCCCCTCACTGATGAGGGCCAGGACGCTGAGAGACTGACAGAGGAGGTTGTGTATCAAGTTCACTCTTGGTTGGTCTAAAGGTGAATGGAATGTAATAAAAGAGTGACTGAACGGCGACATCATCAGCGGAGGCAACAAGCGGTCGCCTCCACAGACCTGAGGGGGTGTGTTTGTCTTTTTCAGATCAATAGTGCCTACAAAGATGCCCTGAAAGACAATTTATGAGGCATAAAGGACAGCCATGCTGGTTCAGCTCCAAATATCAGCCCCAAGATTTCTGTGTCTGATTTGATTTTATTCTGTTGCTTTTCTCTGTCACACACACCTTCACCTGTGATTTTCCCTCCCTGTGTGCATTTCCATCCAGCTGTTTTCATCTGTAGTTTCTATTTGCATATTTTAAAAAATGAGTAGAAACTGAAACAGAAGCTGTGAAATATCATAAAATGTTTTTGTGCTCGGTAGAGGTACTGATAAAAGGTAAATGTGAAGTATCATGGGAACATTATCTGTAAATAAATTGTGACAAACATATGTGGGCTGTAGGTTTCACTGAATTAATACAAGAAACAGGTTAATGAAACACCAGCATGTCAGAAAGTCTATAATAGACAGAAAAGGTACTCGGGTTAAAGTATTTTCACTATCTAATTATAATGACTCAAGAAAAAGTAGAGGTCCTCATAAACACGGGTACTTGAGTACAGAGTCTCGTAACAACAAAAACTACAGTAGAATGAAATTTTTTTGTTGTTTAATTTATTCATTTTTAACTTGTTTTGTTTTTGTTTTTTTTATGAGTGTCATTCCCTCAGCTTTTCATTTTTACAAACTTTGTTCCTTATTATACTTTTTTATTGGTTTTTGTTCACTTCTTTGATCGTTTTTGCCCAAATTGTTGATCGTTTTGTCTTTTTCAGTTTTGTGATTATATTGTTCATTGTTGTTCATTTATTAAATTATTTCTTTCTTTTTAGCTCATTTTGCTGCATATATTGTTCATTTTTTACAGATTATTTTGTTAATTTGGCTCATTTCATTAATTTTGTTCATTTTTTGTTTATTTGTTGCTGTTTGTGACTATTTTTGTACATTTTGTGTACAGTTGTTTTCATGAATTTAATTTATTTGGAACTTTTTGAACCTTTTGTCATACTCAGTGGTGGAACAAAATGTAACAAAGTAGAAGTACATTTCTTTTTTTCACAAATTCTGTAAATGTAAAATAGTATTAACAAATCAACTACTCTCTGAAGTATATTTTTATGGAAAAAACTCCTCATGTACATGTAAAGGAGTAAATGTACTTGAGTATCACCACCTCTGATGATAGAACGATACCATCTGAGAAGATTTTGAACCTGTTATAAAAGCAGCATGCATCCAATGTTATCCGAAGATGAAGCTTATAAATGGATAAACATCTGTATCATACACCTGTGAACAGGTGCATCAGCTCCACAGTTAGTACATCCAATAGTTACAAAACTTGTGGATGAAGAAGAAACTCTTAATATTGGCATAACATTAATGGATGAAATAAATGGTATTAAATTCTTTTGCTGAATTTCTGACATTGGGTTATAATTAGTGATAGTTGGTAATCCGCTAATCCACCAAAAGCTTCTGTCTGGCTCAGAGACTGACCTGATGTTTTTCTCTAGTATGGAAGAGATTAAACACTCAATTAGAGGATCAACCAAAAACATGGATGTCATTTAATGCTATGATAGCTAGTGTTGAACAAGACGGAGGGAGGACAAGACACATGAAGTTTTTGTGCCTAGCCACTTTATCAATCTCAGTCAACTGATAATGTGTCATAAACCATCAATTTTCATATTTGGCCAAACTCCTCTTCCATTTTAGTGTTTTGTCATTGGGGAAAAATGGAAAAGTTCACTTTACTCACGGAAATTAATTGCCAGTCTCTGAAGTGACAACCCTGAAATACATTCAGCCACTTACAGAATAGTTGTTCATCATAAGCCTTATATCACCTTTATACTGTAGCAAAATACTTATGTGGCCTCTGCTTTGTACTCTTTAAGCTACAGCATTTCAATAAAACATAGACATTCAGGAGACTAACAAGATGAAAAGGACAAAATTTGTCAGCTTTGACATTTGGAACAGGTTGGCTTATTGGCTTTATGTTCATTCTGCTTCTGAAAGCAGCTGTATGTTACTCAAGATGACTTGACTAACTGATGAAACTAATCCAGTCACTCAAGGAGAGGAAAATAAAACCAATTCTAAATGGGTATAACCAAGACTGCCATAAGCTGCTTCTTTAGTCCTTCTATTAGAGCACAGCCTCAGGACTGAAATACGCCCTCATTCGGCAGCCCCTGAGCAGGACGTGAACCAGTTCACACACTGAACTCATGTATTATGTTTTATGCTGTGATGAAACTGTCTCCCCATGAAAGGAAGACCAAGAGATACTGTACCTCTGCTGCAGCGGATAGGTTTATTAGAATTACCAGCCTCAGAAACCATCAGTTTACAGCACATATCATACTGTTGGTTTTTGACTGACCGTCATTTTGTAAATTAATGATGGACTGGCTTTACTTAGCTGAGTGCTTCTTCAAGATTCAAGAACTTTATTGTCATTGTCAAGCATGTTCACATATGAGGTAGGACAGAATTGTGTACTAAGG
Source organism: Pseudamia nigra (assembly GCA_029823295.1). Lineage (NCBI taxonomy): Eukaryota > Metazoa > Chordata > Actinopteri > Kurtiformes > Apogonidae > Pseudamia > Pseudamia nigra. The sequence continues at coordinate 5,284 of JAQQAE010013890.1, read as the reverse complement.
TCCCATGTAAGCCATAGAACAAAGAAAACAAAATATACAAATATAGGAGAAGAAGAACATATAAAAGTAATTCTGGCATAGCATATGTACAAGAAGAAATTCTAGAAAGAATGTTCAATATGAACATGCAGTAAATAGACAGAGGTAGAATAAACCAAATAAATATGCCCAGATATATATAATATAATGCACATGTTGTATTATAGTGTGTTGGTCGTGGGGATGGGGTTGTTGATGGTGGGGGTGTTACAGTAGACCTCCAGAGTTCAGCAGTCTTATAACATCTGGACAGAAGCTGTTATGTAGTCTTGATGCTCCTCAGCTTCCTGCATGAGGAGAGAGGAGCAAAAAGTGTGTGTGCCGGGTGGGTGGGATCCCTCATAATACAGAAGGCTCTTTTATTGCATCTGATGGTGTAAGTGTCAGTAGTGGTGGGTATGCTACTCCCCACAACCCAGTGAGCAGCAATGACCCTCTGAGCAGCCTTCATCTGGACAAAAAATGGCCAGTTGTTGTAGTGGCACTAATCAGACTATTAACTCCGTAGCCACCCTTTGTCTGCACAAGGCAAATGATGATCTAAAGTATGTACATTAAGAAAGAAAGAAATGGCACAAATAAACTCATTGACAAGGTGCAAATGTGAATATCATGACTACTTTATTAATCTGATGGATCAGCAGCTACAAAGCTAAATGTGGCTACTACAATCAAATATATAAAACACACAATATGGAATAGAATTACAATAAAGAAAAAAACACTGAAAGAGACATTGTGTCCAAACATTTGACTGGTAGTGTATACATTTGGAGAGAAACCCCACTATTGTTGTTGGTCTTTTTTTCCTCCTGGAACACTGTTGTGTAACAACTCCTCCATTTTCCAGTGTTGATTTTTGTTTCCCATCTTGCTCTGTCACTCTCCATCTCCTCCTGACCCTCCTTTATCTCTTCACGGCTACATCTCTTTCACCACCCTTCCCTTTTTCCTAAACTCCTCCTCCTCTCTTTCATTGTCTCACACTCCACTCTCCCTTCCTCTCTCATCCTGTGCCGCTGTGCCAGCTGTGTGATGAGCCAGGGGCTGATAAGCGGTGGTCAGCCTCTCTCCAGATGGCAGCCTGAGCAGCAGCTGCCTGTGAGGGGTGTGGGGAAGGCAGCATGAGGATGATTCTGTTGTGGTGGCAGTGGGGATGTTGCTGTCAGGGAGGGTGATGGAGAGTGAGGGGATGATTACAGTTTTGTTGTATTTCCAGATGAAAATGGGCATACACAAAGGAAAATCAATTGTCGGGAGTGTGTATTGGTCTGCCTGCCTTCTGTGTACGTGGGCAGCCTGTGGTGTCCTCATTGTCGCCGGAGGTGCTGTCGACAGTTCAGCTTTGTGGTGGCGTCATCAGAGCCGTCTGTGAATCTGGAAGTGGCATGCATACCTTCCCATATGACAGCCCTCTGCTCTGTTAGCCTCGAGGAAAGAGCCACAATGGGGGATCTCCTCCATTTGAGGAAAGGCTGTGATCTAAGTATGTGCAGTGCCATTTGTTGAGGTTAAGCTGACTAGGTATGCAATGGCATGAATTTGTCGGAGTATCTGAAGTATAATGCATATCCTCCAACTATATTTTCTTCAATATGAGTCACTAATGTGCCACCATACTGATGTAAGTATAATTCCATTTATTTGCAAAGCTGGATATAAAATCATTGGCCTATTGTTCTAGTTGGTGTGTTCGATCACCGCCACGTATGTCTCTGTGGCTATTCACAGTGTGGCTCTGTGCAATGGGTCTCTGTGGGAGAACACTCAAAACAGCCTCAGCTAAGCCAAAATGGCATTTCTCACATGATGAACTTTTGCAAAGAACATAAATCCTTGATACTTGCTCCGTGGTAGAGTACAGCTAAGTACTTTTACTGAAGTGCTGTACAAAATTGATGTTCTTGAGTAGTTCACTTATAAGCATCTTTCTACACTTCTAGTACATGTCTGAGTCAAATGCCATACTTTTGCTACACTGCATTTGTCTGACAGCTTTAGAGGCCATCCACACATAAACAGGTTTATGTGTATGTGTATCCACATAAGTTGAATATCGTATAAGCGTTTCATCCGCACGGAGCCACCGTTTTGGGAGACCGGAAACGCTACTTTTTGAAACCGGGTCCCAGAGTGGATACATCTGAAAATGCCACCCTTGTGTTTCTGTGCCAAGGTTGGTATCCACAACAGAAGTTGCCCTCCCAGTGGTATGGTACATCCATACGTCATAGATGTACCATACCACTCGTTTAACCCTGCTCATCTTTTTTTGACTTCTGACAACACCTCTCCATATATTTGCCCACCATTTTCCAGTTTCGGCCAATACTTGTGACTCTCGCATGGCCAGCTCGCTGCTTATCCAGAATCAACATGATGAAATGTCGCTGCCGCCAGGATCATAATAAATAAATAAATATTGATTCTCGGTAGAAATATCAATATTTCAAGTTGTCACATGAAAGATCACAACATGTATGTGAATCAAATGGTCCCCCATCCCTGGTATCTAGATACTAATCACAATGGTATAATACTAGCTGTAAATGGGGTCGTTATCTCTAGCTCTTATGTAGGTGTAAATGTGATCTGTATAGTAAGATTACATCTGTACCCTCATTGGCTATCAGTTGGAATGGTTCACATGCAGGTTTTGCTGGAAGTCAGAATCAGGATAACATTGGAGAACACTGAGAACACATTTTTAATAGCAGGTGTAAATACAAATGAGATCCCTATCTGGATAACATATATGAATAGAGATCACATGTGTCCTTCCAGGTGTATGTGGGGATACTGTATTCCAGTGAACAAATGAAAATGTCATCTGAATCCAAGTAAAACACCTGAATAAAAATCATATTTTAATACTGGGTGTAAATTGGGACCTATACATGTATAGGTGTAAATCCAATCTAAACAACAAGATCACATCCCTAAAATGATTTACCACCACTTTAAAGGAAATGAGATTTTACACTTGAGATTGACATCCAGATAACATCCAGATAATGTGAATATGCTTAGGTGTAGATGTAAATGTGAACTGCATCTGGATAATGCATCCAAATGCAGATGACATTTTTTAATACCAGATGTAAATGCATAAGGGCTTGTCCATTGATCAGCTGCTTTTATTTCAAATGAAATGTCACAGGAATTTAGCACAAGTATTAGTTTCAACCCAAGGATGAACTGTACATATCAGAAAGCTTTTGAAGAAATTTCCTCAGATCTGGCAGAAATGTTCACTTGGTCTCAGGGATGAACTGATAAGAGCTTAGTGGTCAGGGGTTACAGTCGCTGTGATCTTACAAACATGAGAGAACAGCATGTACAGGCTTTGATGGAAGGATGATAGATGCATCTCATTGATCCTGCGGTTCTTTTTTTTAAATGGGAGGATGCCATAGCAATTTCAAGTGTTATTTTCTTCACCTATTGGCACTTTAATCGTAACAAAAATAAAAAAAAAAACTGTTGAAAGAATTAAGAGTGTTTTTGCTCACTAAACTCATTAGAGTTTGTAAGGTCTGTGACTAGCATTTCATATATTACCGGTAACATACTCCCAGCAGGAACTGAGAGCGAAAGTCTTCATAATCTCCTTTGGTTGAGCCACATGCTGTGTCTTCAGCACATCGTGTTGCTTTGTTCTCATATTTACTGAATCAAACTATGCGCAAACAACCCACCAAACAATGATACTGAATTCAGCGAATTTGTACTTTATCAAAGTGACTGTGAAGTGTCTCACCTGTTGACTCTGGAAACTATGGTTCGAACTGCAATAGCTTTAAGCTCTTTGTTACACAATGACAAATCTCAAGCGGAGGAAGTGCAACAGGTACGTACGCTGAAAGGTAATTATTGTCAGTGTATCTGAACATGTTGATTATTCTGATTCATTAAGCTTCTTTTGCAAGTTCAGTGAACACAACAGGTTGATTCTCACACCACGTTGTCAGCTCAGATTAGTCACATATTTAAGGCAGGTAGGGATCTTGAACATTTGAATTATTATAAGCAGCTTATAATGATGTGTACTGCACTATAAAAACAAAATATGGTAATTCCACAATGGGTCAGAATGGAATGAGTTAAGTTCAAGTGAAGATAAGTGACTTGAGATGAGAAGTGGAATTTGTGATGGCTGATGTTTGAGATATTTGAGAGAAACTGAAATCTGAAACAGTAAGCAAAGACAGACATCAGTAAGTCAGCAGGTGTCTTGACTGCAAGTGAACAAACTAAGAAAAAAAAACTAACATGACAAACAAAAATATTAATGAAATAATCAAGAAAAAAGAACAGCAATGAACAATATGACAAGCAATCGGCAAAAATAAATGACCAAAAATACAATTTGCCATATTTGAAGCACATTGAAGAAAAAGATCATTAAAATGAAGAAAAATGAACACAATGAGAAAAGTAAAAATCAAAATGTAGGTAAATGAACAAAATAATCAAGAAAATTACCAAAAATTAACAATATATGACTGAAAGACGAAGATATCACCACAGCACTTTGCCTTTGTAGGAAAACAGAGGTAAGATATGAATACAGAGGAGCCACAGAGGGTTTACCTCTTAATAATATGATGAAATCGTATGAAAACACAAAAAAAAAAAACAGTTTTTCTGTCTTCAGTGTTATGCATTGTATGTTCATCAGTCTGTTAAGATTGAATGATTCATGCATGCTGGGGATTCATGACTAATTCATTATCAATACAAAAGATCAGAAAATAAACGTTCTTAATGTCAACCACTACAAATCAAAATGGAAAAGCAGACTTCTCATGTGAACTCTCACATCTCCAAGCACTTCATTTATTATGAAAATGAACATCGCATATCTCGTCTAGTTGCTCTGCTCCCTGAAAAACTCATGGGAGAAGCTGCTTTTCGTCCACTTTCTTATCTGTGTAATCTAATTGAATAATGATAAATAAAAACTAAAGTGCTTTATAAATACAGAAATAATGATTAGACCACCTGTGATTACTTGTATAAACTCAACGCTCCACAATCTTGACCTTGATGTTCTTCTCTTGGAATATTCATTGTTCAGAAACACATTTTCTTAGTGTAGAAGTTATTAGCTATTGAGGAAATTTGGTTTCTTATTCTAAATACGCTGCCTGGCCTAGAAAAAGGTCGCCACCTGGATTTAACTAAGCAAATAGGTATGAGCCTCCCATTGGATAATTTCTGCATGGGTGATTATGTTTCAGCT
>JAQQAE010013889.1:0-12586 GCA_029823295.1 Pseudamia nigra | reverse complement strand
AAACAAAGCATTCGGCGCTTCGGACGTCATCAATCACGTGATCACGGCATTTGACACACGCCCCGAAACATTGTGCCAAACCGCCGTGCTTCACGAAGGTGAAACAAGCGCCGAAGCGTCCGTTTCAAACGGCCCATCCCTACTTCCTAGTCCGCTTGAGCTACTCTATCTTACAGGGTTCTTTGTCTTCGGTGTCTTTGTTTGGCAATTGGTGTCGGGCAGGTCCGGATCCCTCTCATCATTGTCCTGGTCAATCATGTTGCTCTTGCTTGGCTGTTTGGTGATGGTTCCGGCTTTCGTGGGGGCTTGGACGGCGCTTAGGGTGGGTGCCTCCGCGGTCCATTGGTGGGTGGTGGTGTGGCTTGCCTGCCGTTTCCTCCGTGTCTTGGTGAGTGTCTGTTCGCCTTCTGTCGTCCGGTGCTCCCACACAGCTTGCGGTTTGGCTTTGTTCAGCCTGTTGGCGCCGGTGTCTGGCAGTTGGAGTTCTTTGGTTAATCTACCCGGAGTGGAGGTGGGCTCCGGGTTGACTCTCTGCCTCTGTTCGGTGAGTATCAAATCCGCTTTGAGCATGATTCTGTGTCGCTTCCTACCAGTATCACTCCTGACATGTTACAGTGTACGTCACGTATACGGGTACGTGACATATCATGTACACCGTAATACGTACTGGGCCGTATCACTCGTGGAGTGATGCAGCCCAATACATGTCACTCCGCGAGGCTCCTCATTACCGTAATGCTCCTACAAGTGGTGCGAGTCGTACCGTATTGAAGCATTTTGACAGATTTTTGAGTGCCGTGTACCACATACGGTAAAATCTGTTCGATGTCAGTAAGCACAAACCAGAATAAATCCATACATAAGGCGCTCCGCACCATAAAATTCACTGTCGATTTTTGAGAAAATTAAAGGTTTTTTTATGCGCCTTATCGTGCGGAAAATATGCCAGTAAGGTCAACATTTTGTTGCAGCCAACAAGGGCCTGTCTTTAATCCAGCAGAATATACATGGACTGAAATGACAAATATAGGTTGAGCAAGTGTCTACAGTCATGAATTCTGTCTGAAGAAATAAGCCATAATTCCTGCATGGTGTTCTGCAAAGCTGGGGAAGGTTATGCACGTACAGTTTATAGGCAATGCAACTAAATATCAACAAGGTGTTTGTAAACCTTTAAACCAATAAAACTTGTCCTGTTAGTTGCTAAACTAACAGCAGTAATATACTGAAGTGATGTTCTAACTTAAAAAAAAGTGATATTTCTTTTGAACAAACACTTAAAATAGAAAACTGCCTCTTGAAAACATCTAGGATCTAATTAGTGGGTGTATATGTCTTTAAAATTGTCCTCAGGAGTAATAGTTCTTTATGACTCATTTTTTAATTGCTCCTCTCTTCATGGACCACCCATCAGTCCATGGCAACCCTAGCCTCCCACTAAGTCGAAGCAGACCTGTTCTCAACTAAAATGCCAACAAGAGGCAACATTTTATTAAGATTTAATCTCTCAGAATCAATACCTACTACTGACATTTAGCAATGATGGGGAAGCACAACATTTCATCAGAGTAGACACATAATGTGTGGTGCATTGCATTGGTTTTATGCATTCTATATGGAATTTTGAAAAGTGTTTTGCTAAATCTAGCTGAGCTACTTTTTTTCCCTTTCTCTTTATATAGTAACTAAATAAATATTTCTATTCCTGCTTCCGGTTTGTTTAATTTAACTGTTTGAAATGTGTGCGATGGGGACAGATTAGTCTCTATCAGGACAAACATTGTCTGTCCTTAACAAACTCCATGTGTTTGTGTGACGATCAAGGCCAGGTGGCAAGAACTCAAGTGTCAAAGCCAATCCACATGGAACAGGAAAAGTCTGAGGTGAAGTCACACTACAGAGACAAAATAAGGACTGAAGCTGTGCCATTAGCAACAGAGTGCCATGTCACATCATTTTATAGCATTAAATTTGTGCTTGTTATGCTTCTCCCCTCCTCTGTCTTTCCTTTGCCCAATTTGTGTCCAATATTTCCACTCTGGAATGTGGAATTCATTTCAGTCTGATGACTTCTGCAGCTCACCTCATCATCTTTTATTCCACGCCGCCCCTCTCCCTTTAAATACTCCAAATACCAGACAGTGCAAGTACACGTACAAAGCTATCAGTGGTCTGGGAATCACAGAATTCATTTTTATTTGTAAAGTTTAACAAAAATAAGGATGCATCCTTCTGGCAAAGCAAGAAAGTTTTTAATGTAAGAAATTGCTACTTGTGCTGCAGGCTTATGCAATAGATACATTGTATAACTTGTTTGTACATGTAAGTTTGTAAAAATATGCATGCAAAACACATAAGCTCTATTTATAATGATACAGTTCAGCTTTCAACACAAACGCTGCACTTTACAGTTAGACACCAAAACCCCTATTACGTGATCAGGGTTTTATTTTATTTTTTTAAGTATACAAAAGGAAGAAACATCTTTAAAGTATGAAGAAGTGCTGCCAGGGTTAAGGTGATCTGGTTTTGCTGTTGCTCCTCTGAGAGTTCAGTGGAACCAGTGAAAGCGAGGATAAAGGCCATCATAGTGATATTCTCGAAATTGTTCACTCGTCTCCCTCGTCCTCTCTGTTTGTTCTGTGGGTAAAAATATATGCATTAAATCACATTTACTGGTATTCAAATTTTGAACAATGCTGGTGTTCAACAGTAGAGGGCTTTAGATACAACATAAGTCTGGACTTAATAAACAGGAAACCAATTTGGGTCTACACCAATTGTAATCTTGAGTTGTAGATTTTAAGTATTCGGTATACTGTATAGGAATGACTGAGGGCAAATGAAAAAGATAGAAGTGGTGTTTTTGCCTTTATTAGTGTTGAGCAAATTGCCAACAAGCAAGAAACCTTCTTCATTCAGATTGATCTGCTGCAGATCTGTTTTCTTTTACAAGTCTTCTGCAGCACTGTGACATATAAAACCCAGAAACATTTATGATTAGCACTTCTCAGTTTAGAAACTGTTGTTACACAAACTCTACCACAGTAAGCCTTGGTCTCAACCACAAATAGACACTTTGAATCGATATGGAACCTCAGGCACTCTGCTGTTCTCTGGTGGTTTTTGAGTTACTTTAAAATCCCATATTTCCTCACTGTGTTTTCTCTGTGCAACATCTATAGATGACAACAAACCTCTATGATTTGGGGATACATGGCTGTTGGAATTGGAGGGCTATATGCACATTATTTCAGTTTTAACTTCTATTAAAAGAACTGCATTGAGAATTCAGCTGAATTAGAGTCTTACCATCACGGTCCTCTTCCACGTAGTTCTCATACTCATTCCTTTGCTCCTCGTTATACTCCCTCCTCCGCTCATTGTTTGCCATCCTCACCCTCTGCTCAGCTACAGGGAGAGAGGAGGGAAACAATAGCTGACCACTGACACAACAAGCAGGTAAAGACCCTATGGTTTGTTCTTAAAACAGCCTGACTTAAGGACACATCAGTGGTTTTCATTAGGTGCTCGTGGCCAGACACAGTACTTTAAGTTTTATGGCAAACCACACAATAAGTTGCCCTCCAATCTTAAATAATTGAAAGCTGCAAATTGTGAGAATTAGTTAAAGGATACATTTAACACACGTAAGTAGCCCATACACTGTAATACGTTAGTCATTGTACAAATACTACACATTCCTAGAGCTGTGTCTGTTTACAACCAAACACACCCACAGTGTACACAGAAGCCTTTGACCACATTAGACATGACTCTGGTTCAATTTAACTTGAGTCATAATAAAGGATTAAAGTTGGGATTACATCACTAAGTTTTGTAAAGATGCTGAAAATGTTCAACCCTGTTTCCAAAAATTGAGAAATTTGTGTTTGAAAATTACCTGCTCATTTTGATTTTGATATCAGCCACATTAAACAAGGTGAGCCAGGGTCATGTTTCCCATAATGTTGCATCAACTCTGTTTGGGGACTGATGAGGACAGCTGCTGGAATTTTGAAAGTAAAAAATTTTCCCATTCTTGCTCTCAGCTGTTCAACATTTCAGGGTCTGCTTTGTCATGTCTTAACATTTCATAGTATGACAAACATTTTCAGTAGATGACAAATCAGAACTACAAGCGGGCCAGTTTAGCACCTGGAATCTTTTACTATGGAGCCATGTCGATGAAACACTCGTGGTGCAATACCAAACCATTATCTTGGTGTTCACTTCTGCAGAGATGTTGTCTATTTATTCCAAAACCTGTATATATTGTTGAGCTTTCACAAATGCACAGGTTATCCATATCATATGAAAAAATGCACCCCCATAACATCACAGATGCTGGCTTTCAAACCGAGCACTGATATAAACTAGATGAGCTCTCTTTCGTCTTTGTATGGAGGTTATGGCATCAGTGAGTTCTTGCGCATTTCAAACTGCAAGACATTTTTCCCCTTCACCTCAGGCCCAGAAAAGGTGGCATGTTTGGATAAATTGGATTTGTGAATGCAGCAACAAAGTGTGTTCACAGACACTGTTTTTGGTGTTCCTCAGCCCATGCAGTAATGCCCACTACAGAATCACGTCGGTTTTTAATGCAGTGCCATCAGAAGATCAATCTCACTCAATACTGGTTTTCAGTCTTGTCCCTTGTGTACAGAGATTTCTTCATACTCTCTGAATATTTTAATGATATAATGAACTCCCCAAATGCTTTGCAAATTACTCTGCGAATATAGTTGTTACCAGAGCAGTCTTTCACAGAGTGGCGACATCCTCGTCATCTTTACCTCAGAAAGACACAGCTTGTCTCCAATTCTTTTAGTGACAGGTTAATGACATACTTGAATAATTGAAAGATGATCCACCAGGTGTATTTGTTAAGCATTTTACAACTTTCCCAGTCTTTTTTTGAAAAGATACTGTTGTCACTGAATTCAAATCAGGCATAACATTTAAAAAACAATTTTCAACATTTGATATGTTTGATACACTTCCTATTTCCAGTAAAGCAGTGTTTCAGTGTTTTGTAAATAATAATCTTTTGCTTCTATTTACATTTTACACAGTGACTCAACTTTTTGAGGAACAGGATTTCTGTTCATCTCTAAAGAGGCTGCTGATTCAAGGGTTAGTTGTTAGGTAACCTCTGTAGAATTTCAGTTGTGCACATACATATGTTGCCTTACATCATGTGTAAATTTACCTTATACGTACTGACTTAATATTACAAACGTCTAATAGAAATTGTTATCAGGTTTGACAAACTGTAACACATGCTTGGTAATTACTCTTCTGGCAACTTTCAAGTCCCTCACAAATACACAGCAGCCCGCCCATTCTTCAAGGACTGCATTTTTAAGTCTTCCAGGAAACATGACTGTGGCTTCAATGCAGATGTCCATTTGAAATGACCCACAGCCTGTCTGCAGAGGCCTACTGAGGGGCACACAGAGACCCCTAAATCTCCAGGAAAAAAAAGCTCTTAAAAAGATGAAAGCCTTTGTTAACCTTTATTCAAGCAGTTCCACCATAACAACTGTTTGTAGAATTGTTCAAAAACACTTCTCAGCCTCGGACAATTTGGTTTGACGTCTATTCGCTCTGATGCTGGCAATGCAAGAATGAGCTTATTGTACCAAGAAAAGAGAGGGAAAGTTTGCTCCATACTGCCCTGTGACTCCTGCAGTTTCCAGCCTGTGTGTGAGTATGTGTGGTGTTGAACTCACTTTAAGAGTTGCTACTGTACAACACCTGTTTCCACTCCTCTCACTCCCATTTCTCTTCTTGGCTTTTATTTAACAGATTGCAGCTAAAGCCATTAAATATATCACCCTTAGTCAAATAAGAATCCACTACTTCCCCCGACACACACCTACACCCGACTGTAAGAGGCAAATAATAGCATATATACCTTGTCCACAGTGCAGCCACATAAACCATAATGTCTCTGCAAATCACCCACCAAGTGTAAATCTATATAATCTCACAACCTGTCTACAAACCACCCACCAACCACTTGTGTGTTACCACTAAATGGTGCATTGGCCAAGTCTTAAAGATGAAATTTATCTTTGCTGCCAGGTACACACCTCACCATTATTTTCATAATTTCATATCCACTTTTAAATAAAATAATATATACTGCTGGGATGAAGGCACAACAGTGAGTTGTCCTTCAGCTCATATATGAGCCACATGTCAAAAAGATGAGTGTGTATTTAAAACTTACCTTGGAGTTCAAGATAGTATTTCACTGAACGCCGGCTGCGTCGCTTAAAAAAGTTGGAGGCATCCGACTCTGGCATGAACACTTGCCTTGCTATTCCTAAAGGTCAATGGACAGAAGGTGAAGGTCACACATGGAGCACATTTGGTCAACATCCAACTTGAAAAAGCTCAAATCTGTGGACAAATACCATTTTTCTGCTCCTCTGCTTTTGCATCATCTCGTACGGCTGCACTTTCCACCACAATGGAAACTAAGATGGAACCAAAAGCATATGTTACGTTTGAAAGCCTTTCTGTTTTAATCCTGTTGATGCATGAAAAACACTGCTCAGAGTGACTTGTAACATCAGTGCAGGTGGACAAGATGATAACATTTACAAGCCTTCATCAACTACTTCTTGAATTGGGAAAAACAATGTGATGCTTGGGCCAAAACCAACATATAAATCATACACTATAAGGTACTGCTTCTGCTTTGAATGATAATTTATGACCATGGAAAACAACAAAACAGATACATCTATAAACACCTTTTAAATAGAAGATGGCATTGCCTACAATTGCCACTTCACATTTATTATTTATGTGGCAGTTTAGAAACAGAGCAGCAACAAAATAGGAAACAATAAATAGCAACAACCGTAATTATTGGCTATTGCTTATTATGTAACTTAAATTTTATAGTGCAATATAGTATGTGTAGTATGCAGAGGTGGGTGAATACATTTACCCCTATACATGTACTTGAGTAGTTTTTTCAAGTAAATGTGCTTCTGGGAGTAGCTGTATTTTGGATTACTTTATACTATACTATATGTGATTAAAAAAAGTACTTAGACTCAGTTACATTCAGCTAAACCTCGATGAGCAGAAGTAAAAAATGAAAAACATGAACAAAATAATCAATGAAATAAAAAAATAAAATGAATAAACTAAGCAACAAAATGTGCAAAAATCTACAAAGTGAACAAAACAAGCAACAAAGTTAATAAGATGTTTAAGAAAATTAACAATTCTTGAGCAAAATTACATTAAGAATAATTTCAAAGTTAAGATAATAAGCATAGAATAAGCAACAAAATGCACAACTGCAATCAAATATGTAACTCAAGTAAGTTAACAAAACAACTAAAAAGAAAATGGTCACAAAACAAATTGACTTGTTAATTTTTTTTTAAAAATGAACAGATTATCCAACAAAATTGAACAAAAATCAACCAAAGCAACAAAGCAATTAGAAATGATTAAAAAAATCAAGAAAACAAACAAAAAATATCCAAAATGCCTGATTGAACCCAGTATATTGTGCTGTAATAAATTTTACTCTTTAAAGTTACTCACTAGTTGAGTAGCTTTTTACTCAAGTGCTTGTTTCTATGACTAGTTCTACTTAAGTTGCTAGAATTATAAAGTAACTCTACTTTTACTCGAGTACTGTTTCTGTGTACTCTGCTCAACACTGGTAGTATGAACTATACTGAAAATGAAATGACTGTTAAGAATCCTCATTATCACTGGAAAAATGGGATCTTTATATAGATATACTGTACTTTATTGTCACTGCACACAAGTATGAGACATGGTTTAGAGCAAACCTGAGATGCCTTAATTCAGCATATTTACAGCAGAAGTGTGAAATTTTAAGAAGATATGAATACCAAATAGAGTAGAATAAATAAAAATAGAAAAATCTAGTATTTACAATATTGAAGTGTTTAGAGTACATGATGCATAGAATTGCTGCAGTCTGATGGGCAGTATATATATATGTACAGTATAAAAAGCAGTGGACCTGGAATTAAGCAAATCACTTGTTAAAGACGGAAACAGAAGGAACCACAAAGTCTGTCAATCTACACCTTTAAACTGAAAATGGACTCAGCAGTGACTCTTTAGATCTACTTTTTATGCATTGATCTGACATGGTTCAAGTTAAATTAGTGACTTGCTATTCACTACCGATTGTCAACTATGCCACACCCATTGATCTAAGTTACAGCTGTCGGTTTTTGGAGAATGAACTCCAGACTGTTAACTTCAAAAAGCAGAGTATGATCAGCCTTTCCAAACATTTTCAATGTCCTCAAGCAGGAGAAAAAAATACAGCAATTGTTTTTCCTATTCACAAAAAAATCTCTGTAATTCACATCAGCTCCTCTCTATATACATGCATCCTTCTATTTATTGCAACTACTGATTTATTAGAACAATCCCGACACAATCAATCCCCTTCAGACACCAAAAATTAAATTATTGAAATGACTGGAAATTGACTTGTTGCCTTAAAATTTTAAAGGTTAAAATATAATACTTCTGCCTTACCTCACCTGCCAGTACATAATTCAGAATGTTCCCCTCCCTCTTTCCCCCCACCCTCAAGGTATTACTCACGGGGGAGGATGAGAAGGGTGGTGATCAAAGACGCAATGAAGGCTTTCGTCCAGGACATCTTGAAAAAGGAAAGTAAGAACTTGTGTGGACCTTCTGGATCAGCTCACCCACCTTTGCTCAACTGCGAGATGAGAGCGCAAAGGGAGGAAGGTGGGAGAGACAGGCAGCGAGGGAGGAAGAAAGTGGGAGGAGAAAGTGGGGAGGAAAACGGTTGGAATTTCTATTGCCCATGGGAGAGGAGGAAGAAGAAGGAGATGAAAGCAAGGAGAGGGAGTGATGGAAGATGGGTTGAGGTGAGGTAAAAAAAAGAGGGTGGCAGAAGAAACTAGGATTTCTCAAAAAATAAAAAGACCTGGGCCTTTGCACACTTGCACCCCACATGTACCAAGTTCAAAAGAGTTGCTGCTTTTCTCTGGGTCCTAGAGGATTTCATTGAGAACACAGTCTGCAGCAGAAGAACAGTGTTGACTTTCTGCTGCTGTTTCTAATTCTGAGAGAAAAAGGGGGTCAGGATGGAATATGTCCTGAGGAACCAAAATCTGTCTGCTGATTTGGCGACTGTAAGACATTAAGTAATCACACCGACACACAGAGCCACAAACAGCATTTTCCAGCATAAAAACTCAGTACTTTATTAGAGAAGGGTACAGCAGGAGGGGTGCATCCAACCTCTTTGCTTTGATGACTGTATGCCATTTTGGATCTTGACTGTTGCTTGTCGATGCATGCTTTTGGGACATTTTTTGTTCCCACCCCAAGTCATGGGTGCTTTGTAAAATGAGTGAAAGAGCTGACCTGAATGAGGACACATCTCTCACTACCAGCCAATCAGTTATCAAAGACTCATTCAATGACCCTTTTGTCTGGGTAGGTGGACGGGGTTCATACTGGTCATCATAGGTGTAGATTTCGGGGAGGGGGGGGGGTGTATGGTGGGTTCTGTCCCCTTCGATTTTTGCAAAATTTCTATTTATCCCCCCACCCCTGATAAAACACTTTCATTTAAATGATGTACAGTGTATTTGTATCTAAAAATCCAGCTTGTTCGCTGTTGGGTTAATTTCATTTTCTGGATTGTATTTTGTTGCATTATATTGATTTTTAGAAGTTTTTGTTCATTTTGATTTCGTGCTTATTTTGTTCATTATGTATCAAGTTAAAATAAGCTAAATCATGATTCTTAAGTCTAGAATACCTTAACAAATGATATGTAGATTAATTTAGCATACAGTAAACATATAGGTATTATGTTAGTTAATATGAATTTTCATTTTAGTTCATGTTATTGGTTATTTCATTTGTTTCCTTGTTTATTTTCTTCAGTTTCTTGATTACGCTTCACTCATTTTAAGTTATTTCTTTTCTTTCCCTCAGTTTGTTCATGTTGGTCATTTTTGTTCTTTTTTTGATTATTTGGTAGATTTTTGATCATTTTGGTGCTTTTTATTCATATTGTTTATTTTATTGATCATTTTTGTCATTTTTTGTTCATTATTTTGTTCCGTTTTATAAATTTGTTACTTTTTTATTATTTTCCTGGTTATTTGGTCAATTGTTTTGCATTTTCAAGGTTAGTTTGTTCATTTCTTTAATTATTTTGTTCCCCCCAGCGTTCAGACAGAACTCTCTTGCTGGTCATTATGTTCTGGATCTGACAGAGAAAGGTAACTGTTGTTAAAATAAGTGTATATGCAGTTCAAATGAGATACCAATGGTATTTTTAGCAACAGTTCAAAGTGGTGTGTTGTACCTGTGGTAAGGTGCGGTACTTGAACAGTCCAGGAAGTTAAAACCTGGAATCAAATGCAAATTCATGGAAAAGAAATAAATCATGTTATTTCTTTTGAGGATTTCAAAATAACAGGATTTCATCAAATCTGCTGGGTCAGAAACAAATTTTTGGCTTTTTTGTGTTCAACTGTTGCTTATAAATAATGTGCCTGTCCCTTTCAGGCAGAGTATGTGCAGACAGGAACGTTTTAGACCCATTCATTATCTTTCCAGGTATGAATTATGTCAGGGTTTAGCATACACAGCATATTGTACCAACCTGTGGTTAATGCTTTACAGCACTAAAATCCATTGAACTATATGTGAAGGCTCTGTTCAAACTTGAAATATATACAGTATCTGTTGCTGTTAGTGCTCTGTGATGTCATGGAATCTGACATGTTAACTATGAAGGACTTAAGCGGCAGTGGTCCACCTTGCTTCGAAGAAACGCCCTGAGATCTACATTTTGGGAAACAATTTGCAGCAAATGAGCCTAAGTTAGATTTGTTTATAGAGGCTATTTGCACTTGTGAGTCTGCATTCGTTTAACCTTATTTGGTATTTTTATTTGCGTCAGTCATTGAATGGGCATTTATGCATCTGCATGGACATAACTGTGTAATGACAAAGACTCATGGCTCCATGGAAATGAGTACCCTAAAAGCTTCCCTCTGGTTTTCAAAGACACTGGACACTGTTATTTCACTAGCCCACACACACACACACACTTAGTTATGCAAGATCAAGTGTTTTTGTGGGGATCCAGAGAGGAAAGTCAGGAACTAGCCAGGCCCCATCTCAAAACAGACAAACCCTCAGAGACACAGCTGTCAAGTCAAAGCAACTTAGGTAGAGGAGGTAGAAGTTTATTTGAAATGGTCAAACTTAGATGATTACCGGTACTAGTTTCAGAGCAATTGCAACTTAACATAAAAGTTAGTTAGCACATAGATTTATGACCGGACCGAGGTGCAGTATGGTGACACACTATTTCACCAGATGGAGAAAGAAAACACATCTGCCAGCTACAAAGCTTGCAAATGTTTTCTCTAATCTTATAACTTCTACATTCTTCTCTGATCAGTTTTTCCTCATGATCAGTTCTTGCTTCTGATGGACACACTTTTAGGTGTCACTTGGAAATCATTTTAAACTATTGTTTAAAAAAAAAAAATCAACAAAATCAATTAAGAATCAATATTATTTCATTCATTTCTGAGTTTATTACAAAACAGAAGTGCCATTCATTTACTCATCCTCAAACATTAAAGGTGAAATAAACAAGGAAATTACATAGATATTTGAATACATTTAAAAGACAATATGGTTAAGGCCTCAATGTTTATTAGTAAGTGCTATCTTCAAAGCATTTGTGCATTATAGCCAAAAAAAGAAAACCTTTCATTACATCCTTTGTCCATTTTCTCGTAACTGCTCTTTACTTCTGTCTCATTTTATAACAAATCTTGTGTTTCTTAATCAACATGCTGTAAATCATCTTTTTCAGTGTGGTCAAACCATTCATTAAACATGTATGTATTTCCTTTGAGGTTTGGGTCAATTAAACCATTTATTAAACAGCTACTTGCAGTTATTGAGTTCATTTCACATTCTGAAATACTACAAAGGCTGTAGGTGAGCTGAATGTCAGGTATTAATACTTAATGAGGCAGGTTACAATTTTATGTTCAGTCCATGCTCACAGCATGCTATAGTCTAGAATCATACTTCCAAAATATGAACCAGAACTACACAAGAGATTTGCACCACATTTCTGTTTCTATTACATCATTTTATAATGTTTCCCATCATGGAAACCAACAGCCCCATTTAGTGTTAACGATATGCTAAGGCCAAACACCCCCTCTACTCATTTTACAATTTGTACTTCATCAGCGCCTCAAATCTCAAACCCTGCCACTGGAAATGTGAATGGGGACAGGAGTCAATGGGCATTTAACAAAGTGAGACAACTTTGCTGGTGAGACACCATTTTACTTCAATGGCAGTAAAATAAAACCAGCTGCATCATCTGTGTGTTATCTTGCCATAGCTATTGCTATTTTTTACAAGTAGAGCAACATTTAGCTAAACTTGCAATTCATCTTTAATGTAATGTAATGTACTTTATTTATATAGCCCTTTAAAACAACCCGTAGGTGACCAAAGTGCTTTACAGAACATG
>JAQQAE010013888.1:0-12586 GCA_029823295.1 Pseudamia nigra | reverse complement strand
GACCGGTTGGGGTTAGTGGACAGAGGAGAGACAAAAGAAAAGAGTAGCGATAGAACAACAGACAACACAGACACTGGACGACGTCCACAGATACTGGACCGGTCCAGAACCAGCAAACACACAGCCAGGACATCAGGAGACCTAGTGACCTACAGACCTAAAGACCTAGTGACCTAGGGCAGAGGGAGGAAGCACAAAACTACAGGGCAGACGCAAGTTAGTATCAAAGTATTGCAAAATAAGACGACAGGTGAGGAGAGACAAGGAGGATGGAGAGAGAAGAGGAGGAGAATATAGGAAGAATTAAAAGGGAGATAACAGAGGTTGAAAGCAAAGCAGCAGAACTAATGGATATTAATTATTATACTGTAGACGATGGATATTCAAAGGCCTCACAATTTTATGCCTACAATTTTTCTGGGAAAATACCTACTGACTGATTTTTAAAAACATACAACTTGCTGATTATTCAAAGAGACACCAGTCAAATGTAAATAACAGATTAAACTTTGTCCTTCAATTTGTCTGTTTGTAGGAATATTGAAGCCAACATTCATCACTTTTAAAAGCACGTTTTTATTTAAGACTATATTGATCCGTGCTGGGTTTTTGGTTCCCAGGCTCAATATTTAGAGGAAGTTAGAGGAAGTCCATCTTTACAGCTGAGAGGCTCCGTCTCTCTGAAATTTTACTGACCTGTTAACCTACCGTATTTTCCAGGTTATATGTTGCTCGCACGAGCCAAAAAATGCACAATGCTGAAGAAAAAATAAACGAGTCGCTTGAGAGAACACGTCGCGTTTGGTCGGGGAACGCGTGCTCGATGGCCAGAAGCGAGAGCTCGCGGGCCGCCTCCCCGGGTCAGTGACGGCGCCGACACGTTCGGTGATCAGCTGATGGCAGATACGGTCGTTACCGGTAACGTCTACATTTTAAATCGTCAGTGATACAGATGCAGGTACACAGTGACCTCTAGCGGCTGCCAGTGTGACAAACAGTCAATACTTGAAGTATGTAATATACAAGTCGCTCCGGTATATTTGTCACCCTCCAGCCAGACTATGCAACAAAACTGTGACGTGTAATCCGGAAAATACGGTAATTATTTGTCAAATGCTCCACCAGTTGTTATCAATTTGTGCCGATTACTTTCCCAGCCTCCAATTGCCCCGTTCCAACTTTTTTGAGAGGTGTTGCTGTGAGCAAATTCAAAATGAGCTAATATTTTCCATGAAATGGTAAAATGTCTCTGTTTCAACATCTGAAAGGTTGTTTTACGTTCCAATAGGAATAAAATATGGGTTTATGAGATTTGCAAATCATTGTGTTCCGTTTGTATTTTTGGATTTGACCTGGTCCCAAAGGTCAGCCGACGGGGGTGAGTCCGTACGGGGCGGCTTGAAGCCTGATGTTTCTACCTGTAACAGGACGTGTGGTTTACAGATCTGTAGGATCCACGTCCAGATCTGATTTCATCAACCCCGCCCCGAGCGACACACGTTCTAAATCTAGAATGTCTGTATGTAAATGTTGCGGGACGTAGTATTGTTTCTAATTTACTGGGTTCTTTCCAACCCTGTTCTTTCTTGTATTTATTGTTATTCATTGTCGCTTTACAGCTTATTTAGTTATTTATTGACGTACACATTGCTCACAAATGGTACAACTCACTGTTAACTGATCGAGCTCTGGCTCCATAGGTAGAGCGGGTCGTCCAGGGGCCTAAGGGTTAGCGGTTCAAATCCCGGATTCTCATGTCCACCGAATGGAAAGCCGGAGGGTAGAAAGGCTCTATATAAGTGCAAGTGCAAGACCATTTAAAATGCGAAGCGAGTCCGACGCCAAATCGTACCACTTCCTGTTTCCGGTGTCGCCGCAGCGAATCATCTGCTTCCATCCGACGGCACGTCCTCTTCCACCGCACGCATAAAACCCTCATCTTTCGCCTGCCGACTGGCAGCTTCTGCAACCTTCTATTTGTCCAAGCCAATGCACTTCACTTTTTTTTTTTTTTTTGGCACATTTTAAAAACGCATGGTTGCCAAAGAGCTGCACATAGAAACAAACACACAGATGAGATGTAACACGCAGCGATGCAAGGGCCACCTCCCACAAAGAGTCCACCAAAAGACTTAAAAAGGCTAAAGGACGCTAAAAGGCTTGGGCGCACGAAAAGACCACACAGTTCTCAGGTTGGGTTAAAATCCAAACGACAAAAATTGAGTTTTAAGACACGATTTAAAAATTTCACCAGTGACCTGCCACTACATTGTACATATTTCACCCAAAACAGTGAGTAAAAACCAATTTGTCCACATTTTCATCCGGCATCAGACATATGTGACACTTTATTCATCCGAAACCTACAAACGCAGCTTTAAAGAAGCTCCCCTGAACCAGATCCGGTCCCCGCCGGTGGCTTTAATCGCGACGCTGTTGCTCCTGCGGCTGCGAACGCCATCAACACTTTAATTGTTCGTCCCTCTTACAGTACGTTTGAAACTAAAAAGGACAAAGTAATCCTGAGCCGACAGCAGCTCATTGAGGAAGTGTGAAGCAAAATGGAAGAATGACCGGGGTGGCCTCTCGATCAATGGCTGCTCCTGGGCCTCCTGAAGCGTGGGATCCAGGCAAGTGCGAGTGAGGGAAATCAATCGATGCTGAGACCTCTTTCTTCAGCCCTGCTGCTCGCCCTTAAAGAAAAGGCCTCCAGTCAAGGCTGCGGCGCGTCTGGACGGAGAATCCGGGCCGGTCTGCACAGCTCCGGGTTAACATGTGGCAGCGGCTGTCGGCCACTTGTGAAGAATATTTGGCCGTCTGTCCTTCTCGCAGGCGTATACATCCATTCACAGAGACGGATGGCAAAGTCCGACGCTCGGTTCACCGCAGGCATTTTGCAGCCCGGCTTCAACTCGTCATTTAGCCATGAACGGACGACGCGCGGGGGAAAAACTATCTCCGTTCGGTTTAAAATTGTCCAAAATCAATGTCATGTCATGAATAGCAGAAAATACCTGCTGATCCTTATATTTAACAACAAACTTGCTGATTACAGATGCCAATTTATTATAAAATACCATTTAAATTTAAATAATGAATTCAGCTTTAAGTTTTTCTCTTCAAGAAAATAACTCGGCCATCAACCGTTCATTTCTCGGCAGATTCACTCTGCTGTGGAATTTACTCGACTTAAAGACCAGTACATGTTCTACTCTGCAAAAGTCAGTGTAATCATCGAACAAAAGACTCCGCTGTGATTCAATAATCTCATAGAATTTTATAGGAAAGAATCAAATTAAATAAGCGACTTTGCTGTCGAAATATAACCAACATTCTAACATTCATTACACGTAAAAGCACATTTCTGTTGAGTCGTGCCAGGTTTTTGGTTCCCAAGCATCAAAAGAAGAATTCTGTCTCAACAAAAAATAAACTCAAATTACACCATCTAAAAACACACAAACAATTTTAATGAGAGGTAAAAATGATTTTGCAGGAGCACGTGGAGAAATACTTTTGATTCCTTAATGATAGTGACTATGAAGAAAAAAAAAATCCACCTGTTTAAAAATCAGTTTTTGCACAATATTTTGCCATTTGGCTACAATATTCAACTAAAAAAGCTTCACATGGACTTTAAGGTAAAACCCCACATGCTTCAGAGCTACAGAAATATGTCTGAACAGAACGGCGCAGAAAGCTTTATTGTCGTTGCACGTCAGGTGTGCAACAAAATTGCAGTGGTTCTCTAGAAATACAGTAAAATCAAAATAATCAGAAAAAATAACAGCACAATTTAGAAGAAATGTTCAAAAAACCTGTTAAATTTCATATTCTTCTTCATATTCCTGGCACTGTACTTCATACAGTTCCGTTTCCTGGTGATGTTTTGTGGGTAAATATTGCGTGCAGCCCATTTTGATCACATTTATGATAAAAGTAAGCAGTTAAAAAAAAAAACAAAACGGCTGCTGCAAAAGCGAGGGCCTGGTCTTGTTTAGCGCTGCTTCGAGTGCCGTTGTTTCCACGTGTGTTTTCTAATTACAAAAGGAATCAACAGCCTTTTCTTTTTCATCAAGTGTTCGCCTTCGCCACAATCAGGAAGCAGAAAAAAAAAACAGAGCAGCCGGCGCCGTCTGAGCAGAAAATGACAAAATAAAATGAATAATCAGACGCAGGTAACAGGCGGCGTGGGAGTGAAGCGACTCGATCGATTCGGTGTCAACCACCAAGAAGAAAAAAAAAAAAAGAGGAAAACAGTCTAAACAAAACAGATTGTTGAGTCACCTTTGACCCCAAATGCTTCCAGCTTGTCCACTTCATCCTGGGATTTTCACACAGGCTAAAACGTTTATTTTTTCCCCCTGCAACTTCTGTTTTTTTTTTTTTTTTTGACAGCCTGAACCCGAGAAAATAAAATGTAAGACACCACTGCACTTTATCTTCTTCAGTGAACTGATCGTTTTGACCAAAAACACTTTCTTGTTTGTGCTTTTTTTTTTTTCTCCTCGCGTCGGTTGGCCTCTTCTTGGATTTTCTTCCTTTCAGATCACGCTTTGTTCGTGCTGGAAACAAATATTTAAATGAAATGATTGGTTATTAAAAATGCCGCACAGTGTCTCTAAATGAGCCGCTTCATTCAAGGACATTACATTAAAAAAAAAAAAAAAAGTCATAACGAGAAGGAGGAGAAAGTAAAAACACACAGAGTGACGCCTGCGTTTTAATAAATCAAATCTGACGGCAATTTAGTTAAAACACGGGAAGAAGAGCCGCAGAATGAATCGATTCACAAAAAGACTAACACTGACCCCTTGTGGAGGTGTCGGTGAACTACAACTGACCCGAAGGAGCATGACGACGACATGGAGACGGTGGATCAGGGAGGCGGAGGTGGAAAGGAGAGCAGGAAACGAAGGCGATGGAGGAAGAAAAAGAAATCTGTGAAAAACGAAGAAATACGACGACAAAGGAGAAACGAAGAGGAAGACGAGGAGTAAGGAGACGGGGACGGAGAGTGGAGGAGGAAAGGAGGAGACGGCTGGTCCACGGCGTCCGATCCGAACGTGGGCTCGAGGTGCAGCTGTGAGCGGATCTGGACGAAACCTCGGACACGCGTCATTCAAAGCAGCGAAGCCTTTAATTATGGAAATCAGTGTCTGGATCATCTGAGATATAAAAATTCAACCCGCAGAGGTGGAAAAAAATAAATAAATAAAAAAAAGTTTGAACAAGATGAGGACTGACCACTGATCGTCGACACTCACTTAGTGCTGACACTGCACAGAAATTTGCACATTTAATTTGCATATAATGTCACGTATTTTAAGCAAGAGACTGGTTGAAAATGGTTAAATTATGTCCATCAGGGCAGGTCAGTTTAGTCAAATTTAAAATTTGACTCAACCACGCAGCTTGAATGTTTTCCTTTTCATTATTCATCTTTGAAAGTATTTTCTTGACTGTTTTGGCTCATTTCTCTCCATTTTGATCTGATTTTGTTCATTTATTTGAGTATTGTGTTAATTTTTCGTCTTTTTTGTTTATTTCTGAGTAACTTATCAATTGTTTTTGCTCAATTTGGTTATTTTTCTTCTTATTTTTGTTCAATTTTCATATTTTTTTGCATCGAATTTGGTTCATTTTCTTGATCGGTTGTTTCATTTGCCGCTGATTTTTTTTCTTTTTTTGGATCTCGATTGTTCGTTTTTCTTCAGACCGTATTCACTTACTGATTTGCGTCACTATTTTGTACCTTTTGCTTCTTATGTTTCTTCTTATTCCTGATTATTTTGTTAGTTTAAGTCAAACATATTGCATTTTGCTTTACATTTTGCCTTTATATTTTTATAATTACGCTAAATTTAATGTCGCCTTGTTCCTGCCCAGTGTACTGAACCGCATGCGCGAAAGGCTTGATGTATTCTTTAGTTTGCATTATTCAACCATAAAGTGTTACTTTACAATAGTGAATTGTGAAAGATGTTCTCCTCGTTCATCACAGGAAACTACCGACACCCTGTACGGCATCAAAGAAAAGGAAACAAAACTGACAACACGACACCAAACCCTCCGTTGTGTTCATTTACACAGCTGGAAATTAATCAAATATATAATTATCTAAAACAAAAAAAACAAAAAAGAAACACTACTGTATGGTTGTAAAGTTTAGTTCTGCTGCCATCTAGTGGCACAAAAGGAACCTTAAAGACCCATTCCAACTTTAACAGAAAATTCAAGTCCAAATCCGAAGGAATCCTCGTCACGTTGGAGCTGTTCCACTTTTACAAAGAACAAAATAATTAAAACGGAGGAGGAGGAGGAGGAGGAGCAAGGTCAGGAAGGGAAAACCAAACACCCTTCACCTGCCACTGTTTTTTTCTTCTTTCCTTGATTATTTTCATTTGTGTTTATTTTGTTTTGTATTTTATTCATGTTTCATTCATTCACACCATAGTCTGTTTATATAACTGGACAAAGTGACCGTGACGTCACCTATTAGTTAGTGAAGGGTCATTTTGAGGTCAATCAGGTCGTCACTTCTCATGGGAAGCTAATACTAGCCGCTAGCTTACGGATGCGGTAAAACTTCACCACACAAAGTCATATTATGGTGTTGTTAGTGTAAACACGTATCTAATGTACAACTATGAACATATTGAATAAATAGAAGATGCAAAGGTCCGAATTGGTCCGACTTCACTAGGGAGCTGTTGCTATAGTGACAAGCCAAACAAACCCCCGCACGGCAGTGATTTGTTTGATTATTTGCAGTAACATAATGGAGCAAAAAGTTAAAGATGGACCACCACGTTACTTATTAGAGGGTCCAAATAAAACATCTGAGACCATGAGAAATATTTATTTGCTTAGTATTTTCAGATACGAGTCCAATGCATCTATGGGAAAAAAGCTTCTTGGAGCCACATGAACAGTTCCCCAGTGGCCAAACGGTGGGATTACAACTACAAGTTACCTCTTCTTACAATCGGGTGTTGGGTTTAACGCCAACACTGAACAGACCCAGTCATCGCCCCGTGATTCACACGCATTATCTCGATTACGCCACACTACAATAAGGATTCCTGTTTCCTGTATTTTCTGGATTACAAGTCGCGTTTTTTTTTTTGCATAGTCTGGCGAGGGGAGCGACTTGTACTGTACATTAAAGAATTTCGAGTATTGGTTGTTTGCTACACTGAGCCGCTGGACGTCGCTCTAGGCTCGTGCACCTTCATCTGCTGCATCTGTATCACTGGCAATTTAAAATGTAGACTTTACCGGTAACGACCGTACCTGCCATCGGCTCAACACCCGACGTGTCGGTGCCCGGTGAGGCGGGGAGGCGAGCCGCCAGCTCTCGCTTCTGGTGTCGAGCGTTCCCCGATCAAATGCAACCTGTTCTGCAGAGCGACTAGTACACGTTTTTTTTCTTCTTCATTATGCATTTTTTTTGGCTCGTGCGACTAACATTCCGGAGCGACGCATCACCCGTCAGACGTCAGCGATTACGAAGGTGAAACAAAGACTTTTGTCCATATGGCGTATTTTGAAGACGTTTTATTTGAATGAAAGGTACAGAGCTGCAACCGTTATTTTCACTGTCGATGATTCTGTTGACTCATATAAACACATAATTTACAAAGCACTTTGAAGCTTAGAAATCTCGTTTCTTTGGATCATTTTAAATCCGTTCTGCAGGAACCACTGACCTGTCACCGTTTTTTTAGATATTTCAAATCCAATTCAATTTTATTTGTGTGGCGCCAATTATGATCAAGGATCAACTCTGGGCGCTTCACGACTCAAACGCTAGATGACATTAGAATGAATGCAAATAAAAAATAAAGAAGTGGGGTAGAGAGGGACAGAGAGAGAGGGTGGGACGTGGAGACCGAAAAGGAGGATGGAGAGAGGAGATGTGGAGGGAGAAAGGGGAGGAGCTTGTCTCAATGGGACCTTCACGACAATAAATAAATAAATAAATAATGAACAACGGCTTTGGCCACAAAACACATGGATATTGTGATAAAGTGTGTCTCCATCCCCAAACCGACGTCCTCCAGTGTAACGTTACAGTCACAGTCTGGACCAGTTCTGACCGGAGCAGAAAACAATACGAGAATTAGGAATTTTACCCTGAAAAAGGTACTTGTGTTTTTTTACAGACATATAAAAATATCTGCAAAAGTTCCTGGTATTATAGACGGCCCTGTAACGCACTCCTGCAAAGGTCACTGTAGGGCGCACAGTTAATTTCACAGGTATGACATACAGTTCCCACGGGAGAGGATCAAATCCATCACGCCACGAAGCCGCTTTCATGGATTATTCATTTTCTTCACGTTCACAGACACAAATGCAGCCTCGTGTTCTTGTTTTTTCTCGGTTTTCCAACAGAGGGCGCTGCCGCACAGCTAATGGCTCAGAAAAGTCTGACACATGCAGACAAAAGAAAGAGAAGAAAAATGAAACAGAAGAAAGAAACATCTAAGGCACAAGAGGAACAACAGAAAAAAACAAAAACAAATGAAAGAATGGCACAAAGAGCAGACAGAACCAAGAAAGATGGAAAAAAACAAAGAACAAAAAGAGTGAGAAATAGTGCAGAAAGAAAAGACAGAAAAACAAAACAATGAACGAAAGAATCAGAACAAGAACTGAGAGAAAAGAAAGAAAAAAAATGGAAAGAAAGAACAAAAGGAAATAAGGAATAAAGAAAAAGAATGTAAAAGCAAAGAAAAGAACAGAAAAAAATGAAAGAAATAACATCAGAAAGAATGAAACACATGACGCAAAGAACAGAAAGAACAAAAGAAACGACGGCAGAGGAAAAAATGAAAGAAAGAGCTAAAGAACCAAAAGAAAGAATGAGAAAACGAACAGAAAGGAACGAAAAAAATAAAACAAGGAAAGATCTAAAGAAAGAATAGAATAGAATGAATGAGGAAAAAGGGAAAAAACAGCAAAGAAAGACCTACGAGAACAAAAAAAGAATGAAAGAACAATAAATACCAAAACAAAACAAAAAAGGAGGAAACCAGAACTCAGGTGAAAGACCAGGATGAATATTTTACAAGGAAGAAAGTAAAACCGGCAGTTTCCAGGACTTTCTCTCAACGCTCCATCGGCACGGTGACCCCGTGACCCCGTGACCCCCGCAGACTCACCCACTGTGCTTCATGTTGGGAGGCTTGTCCATGCGAACGGCCAGCTTGATCTTCAGGTCGGTGTCTTGGCTGTTTTTGGGGACGATCATCCGGTGGAACTCGGCCTGCTTCGGCCCGTTGGTGGTCGGGTTCAGCACGACCTGAAGGGGTCGGAGGTAGCGGGGGGTCAGACGAGCGGCCAGGCCGTTACTGTAGTTTTGTGCAGTGGATGCGGACTCACCCGGCCCAGCTCCTTGTCCTCCAGAGCCAGGACGCCGGTGCTCTCCGTGAACAGCTTTACTTTGACTGACGGAAGGGGATGAGTTGTGGTGAAGTCCCCCTGGGTCCCCCACCTGAAACAGGAAGCGGGAAAGTGACGCAACCAGGTGAGAAACCCAGCCCATCGCAAACATTACGTAAATCACCTGATTGCAATTATTTGAGCTCAGCCGGATCCTGTAGAAAAACAGCTGGATAAAGGTCATATTCCTATCATTATCTCCACATCCTTTTCCAGCCTTTGATGCCGTCTTCATCTGCTGAGGATTAAAGTACAGACTCACCACCGTTCTCACTCCACCCTGTACATCAGCTCGAGAAGAGTCGTGAACTCAGAAAGAGAATGGAAGGAGGGTGATTAGAAGGTAAATGTCAGGTGGAGGCGAGTGACGGACGAGCGCAGGAACATCGGAAAAGAGAGAGAGGGAGAGAGAAACAGGAAGAGTTTAAGAGAGCGAAGCTTGGTGCATGGCTGTCGCCCGGCAGCCGAGGACTACGCAGCAGAGCAGGATTAAAGGTCACCCGACCCCGACCCGACTACGCTTTGTCAAAAAAGGAAAGTTTCAAACCTCCTTTTAAAGGCACAGTGTGTTACATCATTGCAGTGTTTAAAATAACTTAATAAAAGCATTACTACAACTTATCTAAAGCCACTTAGCTCACAAAATGTGACGGACAGCATTTCAGTGACCATTAAATAATAAATGATGGCGTAAAATCTGAACTGTGGTGACTTTTGGATTTAACAGACTTCAGACATGGACCAAAATCTGTCCTTAAAGCAAAGCCAGAATACTTCAATCACCACCTGTTGCCTGGCTTCAATACAGGTTTAATAAAAAAAAAGTTTTAAAAAAAGACCCAAACTCACAGCAGACATCTAGAAATTTTCATTTAAAAGGCATTGTCTGTCTTTTTGAGCAGAACTCATGTATTTTTCAGTTTGTGTTCAAAGCATCTTTCTCGAAGTTTGTAAGTTACCGTATATGATGGTGTGTGAGTGACAGGAACAATGACCAACTGCTTAAACTCCAGCAAATGCACATCACACGTGATGTCGTGCACCATAATGAACTGGATTTAATGACGCTACATCACAGTACTTGACTGAAAAATAACTTTACATTTTGTTAAATCGCAGTTTGCTATGAGGCCCGATGCTTTGTTATTATGGTGCGTCATTGCGTGTATTGTCATATTGTGTTTCTGTTGACACATTAAACCAAATTAGCCAATCACACGGCAGCATTCAGGCTAGTGATGAAACGGTTACCAGTGTAATGATAAACCATGGTGAAATTTGTGACAGTTAATAGCAAGCTTTCAAGTTTTACATAATTATCATTAAAACAATGCTTTGATAAACTCATGGTAACGCTGCTCACCAAAGCTGCAGTCTTTAAGACCCAGGCGCGCATGCAACGTGAGTTTTGTTTTGGCCCAGTGAAAACATTTTGTAGTTTTGTAATTCACCATTCCTCTGCCTGCACAAATCATCCAGAATGCTGCTGCGAGACTTCCCACCAGGTCTTCCAAAAGGTCTCATCAAGTCCGTCCCCCTTCCCACAAACGTTCAGGTTCAATTCAAGATTCTGGTGATCACCTCCAAAGCTCTTCACAGTCAGCTGTCAACTTTTACACCCATAGGTAATTTGTAGGTCTCTGAGGTCCACTGACAAAGGTCTAGTGGTGGCACCTCAGTCCTGGCTTAGGACAACGGGAGATTGTGGCTCCCTAATTATTGTATCTAACATTTATTTACTTATTTTATTGTATATAGCTCTTTGTGAGTTTTGTCTTGAAAAGTTCTATATGAGTACATTTTATTTACTTACATGGAGACCACTGACAACAGGAGTCCGAGACTACAATTCACATGGGTTCACCACAGTAGGTCAATAGAAGATTGAACAAACGTAGCCAAGTCTGACAAGTCTTGCTTTCTTCTCCAACATTTAGTTGGTAGAGTCATAATTGAGAGTACGACACTTGAAATGACAGGAAAATCTGAGTCGTGTGGGTAGAGAACAATGCTTTTTTTCTGCATTAAAGACTTGTTTATGGTTATAATGGTCTGGCTGCATTGACATTCAGTACGTTGATATTACAGATGCAGTACAAATGCAGTCGGCCTTAAATGGTCCAAATGGTTGGTAATAAGATTTATGAAACCATGGAGGAGGTTTTATTACTCTGTGTGCTGGCAAAGTGGCAAGCAGGGTATTGGCTTTGCTCCCGAGCGTGTGTGTGTTTGCAGGATAACGTGAGAGCGTCTGGATGGATTTTCACCAAACTTGGTGTGAACATTACATGGATGGATATTCTCAAGGTGGTTTAGTTTCAGGCTCATAGGTCAAAGATCAAGGTCATGTTCAATGAAAATGTACTCGTCTTTACTTCGACCACTCCTGTACAGGTTTTCACTAAACTCGGTGGGGATATTACTCAGGTGGATAGCTTGAGTTGATTCACTTTTGGTCAAGGTCACACAAGCCCTCTTGGAAAACACATTTTCCATCATATTTTGATAACCATTTGTGGTACAGAAATTATCTTTGTCTCAAAATAACGAGTCAAAATATGACTTTAAACCACAATAAATGTTTGATGAAATGCCAGCAACCAACGGGGCTACAGAACTAATGTCAGCCCAGGTGGGCTATGACCTGGGCTGTTCAGTGAGGCCGATGCAGAAGGAACTTTAAGTTGTAATACCGCCACTTAGCCATTGGGGAACCGTTCATCTGGCTCCAAGAAGCTTTTTCCCCATAGGAGATACATTGGACTTCCATCTGAAAATACGAAGCAAATAAATTTTTGTTGAGTCTTCATGGTCTCAAATGTTTTATTTGGATTCTCTAATAAGTAATACAGTGGTCCATCTTTAAGTTTTTACTCCGTTATTAAGACATTACTGCAAATAGTCAAAACAAATCACTGCTGTGCTAGGGTTTGATTGACATGTCGCTATGGCAAAAGCTCGCTATTGAAGTCGGACCAATTTGGACCTTTGTTTCTTCTCTTTATTCCATATGGGCATAGTTTTACCTGAGATTCACCCGACTGCAGCTGTTGGAGTTAAGAATACATGTGTTATCATTTTCCTCAATGTACATATATATATTAAGCTTCGTATGCCTTTATATGCTAAATGATTC
>JAQQAE010013887.1:0-12586 GCA_029823295.1 Pseudamia nigra | reverse complement strand
CCATCATCAGTGCAAGATCTTGGTGAAAAATTAATGCAACACTGGATGGAAATAAACCTTGTGACATTGCAGAAGCTTATCAAAACAATGCCACAGTGAATGCGTGCTGTAATCAAAGCTAAAGGCGTCCAACGGAATACTGTATTAGAGTGTGTGACCTTTTTTTTTTGGTGGCGACTTTTTTTTTGGCCAGGCAGTGTATGTTCCTTAACATGACAAAATCATTCAGTGGTAGCTATGTAAATATAAATATACAGGAAAAAACACCACTAACGAACCAAATTCGCTGCTGAAAAATAGTGCTTCCTCTCAGACCAACTAACAAAGTGGATTCTCTCATCTTTTGAGTCAGAACTGGCCTCTCCTCAAAACAGAGCTGAAGTCAGTTTGAAAAGTACTTTGAAAGTACTTTGCATCGTTGATTTCAGGTAATTTAAAATGAATAACTTGTGGTATTAACATCTAAATATTATTTTTTCACAAAAATGGCTCCTTAGGCAGTAAAGGTTGCAGACCTGTCTTAAAGGTGCCATTGACAATGTTGGCAAACCAGCTTGTAGCCTTTTGCTTGTGGCGATATAAATTAATCAATTAATCAATTAATGAATTGATTAAACAGGTGACGTGCCATTCAACATGGCTTACAACCTCACAGTCGTCAAGCTAGTATGAGCTGTTCTTTTCTAGTCTGTACCAGATGTTGGAGGAAACTGAAATGCAGGTTGTCTCTCCTCAGTCATCCTGTGGTTAGATAAGCTACTGATGCTACTGTTGAACTGTTTTCAACTCTGAGTGCATGCACCTTTGAGGTTGTAAGCTGTGCTGACTGGCATATCACCTGTCCAAACATGTACCACGGAGCACGACAAATCACGAGTTAAGAGCTAAATTCCCAACATCGTTCAGTGCACCTTTAATGGAACAGATAAAAAACATTCTCTGCAAGGATACCTGCAGGCAGCGATACTGCTCAGCCTCTCAGGTGTAAATTTGGTGACCCTAGACCTCTCCATTCAAGAGTAATCACACCAACAAGCCAAAGTGTGTATCCCTTCAGCTTAGAGTCTGAGAGGTACAAAGGGTGACTTACTTGAAGGGGTGCACTCCGTCACCCCACTTGAGGGCAAACAGGACTTGGTAGTAGATTCGCACAGAAATGGTAAAGCACATAACAGCCAAGGAGACTGATGAGACCACAGTGATAATGCTGAGCTGAAACAAGGACAGCAGGCCCACCACCAGCCCGGTGAGCACCATCCCTGTCCGCTCCGTATCCTTCCAGTAAATCAGGTCCGTCACTGAAAGACCGAGGGGGGTGGGGATCAGAGGAAAAGTTGGATAATATGACAGTTTTTTTTAAACATAATTGTTTATTTGAATTTTAACATCAGAATTTCAATGTGATTTAAATGCACAGTTGCATCTAAATGAAAACAATAAGTTGTAGTAGGAGAGGGATGAAAATCTGTCACATGACACAGGGAAATAAACGCGCACAAGCAAAGCAATCTACTAAATAATGAGTTACATTTGGTAGCGTACAGTAGTTGAATTTAGATAATGTAGCAAAAACCATATGATTTAACAGGGGAGCACAGTAAAACATGACGATGAAGTAAATGACAGGTGACTGAATATGAACATTGTTGGTAACTTTTAATATCATGGAAGTACACACAGGACTAATAGTTTTTTTTTTTTTAGATATACTGGATTAATGGACAAGTGTTACACAAAAAAAGCTTTAACCTGTAACCTCTGCTAACAAGTAAATGGCACAATATGATGCTAAAAGGTTTAAGTCTGAGTTGTGCAAAAATAACTAAGCTATTTCTTCAGACGCAAGCTTTAAGATCTGTTGTTACACGCTGCTAACTCAGTTCAGAAGTCAGCGGATGCTTCATGGCTGTAACAGTGCAGCTGCAGCACCTTCTCTCAGACACAGAAAAAAGTCCTTCATTAACATTGGAGAGAGTAAATTGACATGTGGTCACGGTCATTCAGACACAGGAAGGGGATGTTTAAGGAAGGCCATAGATGTGGTAGTGGGCTTTGCAGCCTCCATCATGAGCACACACAGAGCAGCTCTGTGGACACGTCAGTCTCTGGCTTGGGCTAAATTTAGGTTACAGAAGAAGGAAAGAAGCAAGCGGTCGAAGAGAATGTAAATGCAGCCTTTCAGTGCACCTGCTGACCGACATCAGGCCGTCAGCAGCCCTGTCTCCACACCCTGGTGGTTTTTCTCTCTCTGTCACTGGGCAACATCTGCCCTGGAGACTGAGGCGTCCACAGAGTCACTATTTACTAGAACCAACAGTCGATAGGGCACAATATGTACTTCTACTCTACAAGTTGACCATTTCATACTATACTCTGATGAACCCCATTTTGTTTGTTTACGTTTCCTTGTTATGTAATTATGACGGGCTTTGATGCACCGTCAGACAGTTCTTTGTGTTTGTCATTCAGTGAAATGCTAAGCCTCAGCATTAGAATAAAGAGAAGCCTCTTTGAATAGAGCACACTGACAACAGGTGGCTCATTTATAAAGACCTGTGTGCACAATTAATACTCGGGATAACCCAGGTGGAACACACCTGTCACATAGGTTTGTTTGTGGAGTCACCAGTCCTGGTAGTCAGCACATGGAGTCAGGAGACAACTTGTTTATAGTGGTGCTTGGAAGTTTGTGAACCATGTAGACTTTTCTGTTTTTCTGCAGATACAGTAGAATCACATTTTCAGTTAAAACTAGAAAAAGGAAACCTAATTAAACAAGTAAGATAACAAACAAAAAAGACTGAGAGTATTCATTTCTTTATTGTGGAAGATTACCCAAAAGTTAACAGTAACTAATGTGCCTCCTTTATCAATAATTTGAACTAAGCATTTATGTTTAGTTAATCAGCCTTGCATGGTCTGTACTGGACTGTTACTGTACAGTCAATTTTGAATTTCTTGTGCCAGGTTGTTTCACAGTATTTCTGCAGTTCTAGGGTTGTGTGTTTAGGTCAACTGTCTTGCTGAATAATACACTTTCTTTTCAGCTTCAGTTCACAATGATACATTGATATTTTCCTGTCAAATTTTGTTACAATTCAGTATTCCATAAAATATCCCTAACCAAGCAGAGGCAAAACAGACTGAAATCATGACTCGTGTTTTACAAATGGATAATGTTCTGATGTAGAAATGCATTGTTAAGTCAGGGCCAAAGACACCACTTCTACTTTTAGCCAATTTGTGTGCTCTCATTTGTCAATACATCATCCTTCAAGCAACTTCCAGGCTGATTCACATGCATTGAAGAAACTGTAGATGAGCAGTGACTTTCTCCTACAGTAGCAGCTTTGCCATGACAGTCATGACAAACACCACCATCAAACACCACTAAATGTTACCCAGGGGCTGATTGCAAGTTTAGATTACTACACAACCTATTAAACTTTGTTGCCATCCCCTGGGGAGAATTAAATTTTGTGTTGGATTTTCTCCATTTGTACACCTGACACCAGCCTGACGTTTTCCACACTAGTAAAAATCAACAAATCTGTCTCCAAGCTCTTTAAAAATCTGTTCAAGCCATGACACGTTTCCACAAAACCTGTGCTGTTATACTGTGAAGCCTCCCACATGGAAATAACTCTAATAACCACTTCAAATGAATTCATAATCATAGACACTCACATACTTTTCCAATATTGTACACATATTTAAGATTTTATAATATTGCACAATACATAAATTCATAAGCTTAATGTTTGGTTAATTTGGTTCCATTTACTTTGTTTTAGATGTTGCATGAAAATCTGATCATAACATGATAACAAAAATGTACAGTATCTTCAGTCAATCCAAACAAGCTGTGACCATAAGCTGACATTTCAACAACCTTGAGTCATGTTTTTTTTATTCTATGTTTCCATTTCAGTTTGTTTTAGCAGCAGCATTAGTATGAAATATTAATTCTTTACATTTCTTAGGAGCTATATTAATGAAACATGAGAGAGTGATGGCATGCAGGGATGAGTTCAGCAACAATGCACTAAAACATCCAACCAGCAAACAATACAAGGATATAGCTTAATTGCTTTTCATTCTGTTCACTCATTGCATTTCATTTTGGCATCAACATTCGGTACGTGTCAACCGACCAACAGGTGAGTTAAATGAAATAACTGTGAAGTTGTCCCGAAAAGTCTGAAATGTCTTTTGCTGCTAATGAACCACTACATTGATATGACAAACGGCAAGTCACAGAACTCTTCATGATACTCATTTGAACGACTGCTGCCAATTTAAATGAAGGCTGCTGATAGTCCAAATTTAGGAGGCCACTCAACCACATATGAACAGCTCATCAGTTTACATATTTCCATCCCCAGGGACTTTCCTTGTAAAATGACGCAAGAAATTTACTCAGTTCCAACATTCAGTCCCTCTCTCTCCCTCAGCAGACCTACTGAGGACTATATTGGTTCACAGCCCTTCACATTTGAATTAGGAGTTTTTAGAGTGACTTACTTACTTCTCACTTGCTGGTTTTAGGAGCTAACTCTCACCTCACAACACAAAATGCCTGCAAAAGCCTATTTTTTGGACATTGTTATCTCAGGTTTATATCATTTTGTCCTCTTAAGGCTTCAATCTCACCTTTACTGGCCATTTTGGTTGCTGCTCCAGTGTTTCCCTGCGCACCCTCTGTCATTCTCCGTCCCGCTGTGCTCCCCTCACCCCTCTGAGCTGTTTTTGGCCTCCCCTTGCTCGCTCAGCAGTCCAAAGGCCTGGCAGCCCAAAATAATCTCGTCCACAGCACCACCCACCCCCTTCAAGACTCCAAGAGCTTCACACAGAAAGAGGTCATATCAATACATTCAATTCATTTCTTTAAAATGAATGAATGATTTGACAATAAGGTAGCCTAAAACTCTACCTTAAAGCAGACTGAATTCTTGGGATGACTTTAAAGTCAAATATTGTTATACAGTCGGGTTCATATTTGTATCTATTTCTGCACTTGTAACATGAGAACCACGGTTTATTTGCTATTATGTCACAGAGCCAAATCTTTTTGTGCCACTACTAGTGACACATGAATGACTAAGATATTTGCATAAGAGATGACTTACCTAAATTAGGCTGATTATGAAGTACAGTAGAGTAAAAAAGCTGCTCCTTTGCCCTCGGAATTATGGTGATAATTGCTTTTGTCTCTAGATTTTTCATGTACTTTGTATAGCTTGTGTCTGCACATGTAGAAATGAAGACATCAGTGTGCCGTTAACAGCTGTTGGAAATAGTTTTATCGAATGTCATAAAATTATATTCTTTAATAGTCATATGAAGAGTTTAAAAGTGTAAAAATTGTGAACTAAATCAAAAAATCTGAACTCTAAATTGTGTTTAAACACCTTGTGTGCAGGTTTCTTTAATTGTCAGTCCTATAGGAAAAATTTAGTCAGCAGAAAAGTACACACAAATAGATAAAAGAAGTTGAAACATGGTTCTCCAATAGATACATGTGTGCTATTTATTCAGGACACCCTAAACTCTGTCATCAGCCTGACCGCACATTCATCAGCAGTCCAAGGGGTTACTACCCCCCTCTAAATCCACTAAAATAAGACTGAACTGTACTCTGACTGACATTCCACTTAAAGTGCCACCGGGCCAGAAGACATTATGTTATCTTACTCTCTGTTTTACTCACTCACACAGCCAAATAACTCCACAAACTATGTAGGAGAAAGAATCTGCAGTCACACACACACACACACACACACAGACACGTACACACACGGGTCTGCGTCTCTGTGTCAAACTGATCCACTCTGACATCAGCAGAGATGGTGTGGATCCAAAGTCACACAGTGCCAGGAATGCTTTCCCCACAATTAGCTAATCATTCCTGAAAGCCCACGAGAGCGTTACTATGGAGATACAATGAACCAGCAGGGCTTCAGGGGGAGTGAGGAAGGGAGGGTCTGGGCTCCCTTCAAGGTGCATGCTGAAAGCGAAATCTGATACTTTCTTTATTTAAAGTATTGATTAACAAGCTCATTGAAAGCATCTTGCCCTGCAACAAGACAAAGACGGAGGGCTGGGAGGAGAGCAGAGGGTCAAAGGAGTGAAGAGATTTAAAGACACAGTAGTGAATTTTGTACCTGCTATGTGAGTGCATACTGTCGCGTCCTCTGCTAGGTTAAGTGCTGAAAACCATTGTTCGCTGACCAGCTGTTCCTGAGAGTTTAAGCCACTAGCAGCTGGCGACGAGGCTGCGGAGTCTCCCTTCAGCCCACCTCGGGGTCGCACAGATGTGAGCAGCTTGACTGAAATGGCTTCCCTGGTGATGAGAGACTCGGGCTCGTCGGTTGGGGAGGCTGCTGCCAGAAAACACAAGATGATGTCACTATCAAGATGACATCACTGCCCAGTCCCTCCTGTTGCACATGCTCATCTTTTGATAAATAATAAATATGGTAAAGGGCTAAACAAATGTACTAGACCACCACTCGATGCAAGGTTTATGCCACAGCTGCCACAGTATGGGTAATTAGCAAAATCATTTTAATGTTTCTGAAATGGTTAATCCATCGGTAAGTGCAAGCTTTTAAACAAAACGATATATTTACTGTTAAAATATACTTATTGTTGTTATCCATGAATTTTCAAATATACAAACAAGCTGAAAAAATAGTAGAACACATTATGATTATTTTTTGATTAAGATGTGCATTCCTGAAAAGAAAATATTTGTTTTAGTGGTTATGGTATGTTTCATTAATTAATCAGTTTAAAATTCGTCACACCTGTTCATAGTAGTAAAACATCAAGAACTCAGACAAAGGAAAGAATCTGCATTAAAGCACTTCATGATGCTGGCTGGTCTTTGAGACAAAGAGGACACGTGGTCTAATGCATTTGTAAAACAGTGTGTATCCATTACTTTTTAGGGATTTGCACAACTAATCAGTAGTCAATTAGTTGTAACAGCGTGATCAGTCGACTCTCACCAGAACATGTGGACATACTAGTGTTTCTTAATAAGAATTTACAGACCTGGGTGCATAAAAGTTTGTTCAAGAGAAAACACCTCTCACTGTTATCGTAGGTATCACTGTTTGATATTGTAAGTTACACACAAACAATACCAAACATGTCTTTGTTGCACTATATAAATATATTTGATATGGTTTTCAAACCTTTGTTTCAGTGTGCAGTAAAACATAACTCATATAAGCTCAGCACTTCATTTTAAATTTTATTTTAACTACGTGCTTAAATAAAATGTTATTTGTGATCCAACATCTCCCTGTTGGCTGGTTTTCTAGTCATTATTTTGTTTTGGGTTGAGGACACACATTAATGATGTCGCAACTAATGGACTTAATTAGCCTGATTAGTCAACTTCAAAAGGTCACTTAAAATGCCCATCCCTATTACCTGTGCATACTGATGCAGGTTTTGTAATTCCAAGTGTAAGTTTAACATTTTCTTCAAATTTCATTCATTCACCGGCTGTCAGTGAATAGATGAATGAATCTGACCGGTATATAATCTGACCATAAGAAATTGTGACTATGATTTGAATACAATAGATTCTGTTTACATTTGGATGTAATAATACTCATTCATTAAAACAGCAATTCTTTTAAAAACCTGATTAATACGTACTATGAAATTGCATATATCTTTTCCAAAAATCTAACCAAGTAGCTTTGTTGCTCAAACCTAACTAAACTGTGAAATAGTGGGAAGCAGTGGTAAAATTCAAAGTTATATATGGTAATTGTACTCCAGTGTCCCAGGTGAATGTGACCCGTACACCCACCATGTCCTTCATCCCAGAGAAACCTATACTGTATTATAAATTACAACATGTTTATTATGGATGCAAATAACTGCAGAGCTGCTTTGTGGGTATTTTCATCTGGCTGCACAGACAGCCAGACACGCCAGTGTATATGTAAATAATCTGTCCAAAAAAAACTGTGCTGCTGCTGAAAAGACTGATAAAAAATAAGTAACATATCTATTATTAATTCTTTGATTGACAGCACACTCACTAATTATGGAGAGAGGAATATGAGACAAATATGTGGCTCTTGTCCAAACATACCACTGCATTATCAGTGCAATATAAGGACTCAAGTACCATTTATGACCATTCTTACAAGTGAAACTGTGAACTTTGAGATTGTTTACTTGTAGAAAAACATAGAAACCTTCATTGGGCTCATTGGATTTTAGTGTGGTCACAATTCATCATGTCTGCCTCAATGGCACAGCACATCAAATCTGCCTCAAGTGAAGACAGAACGCTGTATGATCAGCTGGTGGCTTACTATCATTTGATGGTCGTGACAGCAGACAGGGAGGAGGATTTAGAAAGAAATGGAGCCAAGAGGAAGGGTGAACAGTGTCACCGTGTCTTTAGGAGGCCACATTAGCTCAATTTTAGATATGAAGTTTAAGTGCAATTATTCAATGACAAGACCAGCTGTATAACAGTAACATGATGATGTCTTCAAACCATTTACGGTGAAATGCTAAGGTAGTTAAAGAAAAAACAGCCTGGAAGCAGCTTCCTCTGTCATTATTCATCTCACCCTGAAGTATGTGTGAGGGGCTGCGTTCGTGGGAAGACAGGGATGGCGAGGGGGGCTGGACCGCACTGCTTTGAATGTCATCTCTTTGGATTTCTGTGTCTCTCCCCTGAGTTTCTGTGTCTGGATTTTGGGAAGAGGGCTGGATTGTAATTGTCTCAGTTTGCCCGTGAGCCTCCCTCTCCCTCGCTGTCCTCACGTCAACACTCTCCAGCTCTCTAGTTTCGGACACATCCTCTTCTTCCTCTTGACTGAGGAAGACCTGTGGATCCCAGTCTACATCAGGGGAGTCCAACAGAGTTTCCAGGGTGTCCGTGCGGATTAAAGGGCTACGGTTGCTCCGAGAGCCACCTCTGCTCCGTCGGTCACGAAGGTGTCGCGACGCCCCCACTGCCTCAGCCTCTGCGATGGCGATGTAAGAGAAAGTTAGCTCGAAGGAGTTCTGACGTGGTGTGCCCCAGATAGAGGGGGATGAAGGCAGACCCTCGTCGTCATCTGGATCTCCAGATGCCCCCTCCTCATCCTCAGACCATTCCCTGGCTGTCTGAAGCTCGTACATCTCAGACTCCTCATTTCCACCTGGTGGCAAAAACAAAGTGGTCACTTGGGGGGTAAACACTTCCACACAGACACTAAATATAGAAAGCAACACACTGTACAGACAAGCAATTTGTAGCACCAGATTATTCAATTATTCGGTGCATTAGTATTAGATTAATATTTGTCCACTGTGTAGTGTGCGATTAATAAATAGATATTAAAAGTTGAAAGCATCCAGGGTTATTTGATGTCTGACAGAAACACTGTGCATCTAAAGATAAAACCCTCCTTGATACATGTGAAAACATCACACTGCCTTTCAAGTATAGATCAAAATGTACTTCAGTTTTCACCTGTGGATCATCTAGCATTTTGGAAAAGTCACATGAGAGAGTATATTTGACTGATGCATCGGGCGGCAGGAATAACATACTGACTAAATTTCTCAATGGATGCACAGTAATATATTTGTTGTCTTACCATCAGTGCATGGAGGCGTTGAGTCTGGTGTAGACGCCACTGAGCCATATTCCTCTGTAACAACACATGCACAATTTTACTTGATCATAAACATGTAATTACAAAATACCTTCACTAATTGTTGCAGTTTCACATTCTACGTTTCCCTTCATCACTCACTCTTGCTTAGATGGTGATGATGTGTCGTGTCTAAAACTTGCAGTGTAGACAAATGGATATGAGGAGATTAATAAAGTAAACGACTACAAGCTCCACTGGCAGCAGAAAGGCCTTCACTATATTAAACAACCAGCATGACAAGAGCTACTAAATCAACCAAAACAGAGCAATGAGGGCAGCGTTATTCATTTCACACAAAAATGACCACATGCAAACCATTCTAATTGCACTGTAAAGAATATAAAGTGGGTATTGTGGCAAAAAGCACAGATGGAATTACAGAGCTAGAGAGAATACTGGGGGGATTTAAAGAAAATAAAATTTCACTGCTACCTACAAAGCAGGTTTGCAGCTGTGTAAACATCTATAAATCAATGGTGTCCAGAGGAGCTAAATCAGATTCTGTGCTGCATCCCTGCATTCAGACATGTGTTTATCAAAGGTAGAAGCTGCCTGCTAATGGTAGTAGGCAGAGAGGGAAAGGAGGGAGGGTGAGCTAACACATACGATGCTCAGAGCTGTTAGCAAGAAAAGATGCTGAGCTGGAATATGTATGCGGATGGTTTACAGAGATAAACACAAGCAGACAGTGTTACAGGAACACAGGAGCAGATCAAAAGCAGACTCACGGCAGTGGGAGAATCCTAAAACCTGGCCCATACTCCATCAAGGCATCGCTGGGCCCATCCAGTCTGGAACCCCCCCTCCCTCCTCCTCTGCTGCCGGTACTCACGTCCTGTGGTGATACGCACGCTTCCCCTCTCTCTCCCTCCTCCTGCTTCTGTTTCCTGGTTGTAGATTGCTGAGCAGCTTCCTCCCTTTCCTGCCTCCCGCTCTGTCACTCAGCAGCCCCGCCCTGCCTCAGTCCTCCTCACCTCTCTGCATCTGCTCTTGCATCGTTATGCCTGCATGAGTGTTTCTGTCACTGTGTTGGCATTTCCCATTTATAGCCATAAATCTGTCACTCACTAACTCACCAACTGACCCTTTAATTCCTTCTTTATCTTAAAGAAAATGACTTTAGGACAAGACATAACATTCCATTAATAATGCATGACACAAGCACAGACAGCTTGTAGAAAGAAAAGGACACAATGGCCCAAATAAATGCTAGAAAATTTAAAAAGGTAAATAATAAGAGATAAAGGAAATGCAGCATGAAATGCAATGGAGATCTAAAGTCTTAAATTTGCTTTCATCTGTAAAATATGGGAGTGGTTACTTCTAATTATCTGAGAGGCTCAGTGCATTTCACATGGTGATTTTTTAAAAACTTATTTTAAAGCATTTGTCTAGCTTTTGTCATCAACGGACAAATGAAGAGGCAGGAATAATGTTAAAGAGACAAGGAAGTTAAATTCATTGCTATCAGAAAACAGAAAAAGTTTGATGAATGTGAGGAGCTTGTCTCCGGCGGTGGTTATGATGAGGCCTCTCCACTGGAATTATGGAATGGAACGCTTTATTTGTCATTTGTTTCCAACTACAAGCAGCACAGAAAAAAAAAACGAAATTGTTTTTCTCCTACCAAGGAGCAGAGGCTGCAGCAACATGAGTGGCATCCCTTACTGTCTTAATCACTCTCCCACCTCCAACTGGTGCAAAATGCAGCAGCGAGTCTCCCTGCCCATTTTAAGATTGATTTTAAGAATTTACTGATCACTTTTAAAGCCTGTCTGGGCCTGTAAATTGGCATCACCTTATAAACCAGCCCACAACCGTAGATCCTCAGATGGGAATCTTCTGGATGTTTAAAGTCGAGGCTTAACTTTAAGGTGACTTTAAGGTTTGTCGTCAGAGCGTCTCGACTTTGGAACGACCTACCTGACGAAATGAGGCAGGCGGAATCAGTGACTTCTTTTAAATCTCTTCTTAAAACTAATTTTTAATAGACTTGCTTTTATGTATTTTTTATTTATCCTTCCTTGTTTAGTGTTTTTGTACTTGCTACCTTTCTTCTATAGGTTTTTACTGTGATGTAATATTGTCTACTTTTATTTCGTCTCCTTTCATTTCTATTTATCTCCTTTTTATGTCTCTCTATTCCTTTTTTACTTTTTTCTTACTCACTCTCCAACCTCCTTCTCTCCCCGACTTATTATTTTAATTGCACCTATTTTTATTGCCTTATTGTTACAGTACATGCTGTTTTTTGGTCAACATGTTGTGCTTTTGTGGATCATATTGTCAGAGGTGGGTGGTACTCAAGTGCATTTACCCCGTTACACATACTTGAGTAGTTTTTTTTTTTTTTTCAAATATACCCTATGTACTTCTGAGAGTAGTTGTTTTGCAGAATACTTTTTACTTTCAGTTAGTTACATTTGCAATGGAAAAATCTACTTGTACTCAGTTACATTTGGCCACACTTTAATAAGTGGAAGTCATATCTATGAATCCAGAATATAAACTAAAAATGCAAAAATCAGTAAAATGACTGAATTAACTTAATGGCCCAAAATAGGCAATGTAATCCACAAAACATCAGCACTGTAAGTAGGAGAAGCAAAGTAATGAATAAAGTGATAAAAAAATGAACAAATTAGCTAAATAATAGACAAAATATCAACAAAGGAAATGAAAATAAGCAAAAGGAAAAGGAAAAATCCTTTACAAAAGATTTATAAATGAAGAAAATTTAAAAATAAACAAAGTATCAAAAAAGTAAACAAATATAATCAACTAAATATTAAAAATGAACAAAGCAAAATAATCAACTCTATAAAAAAAGCAAAAATGAGATCAACACAGTATATGTATTAGGCTATAATAAGTTCATTAAACTTGATAAGATAATCACT
>JAQQAE010013886.1:0-12586 GCA_029823295.1 Pseudamia nigra | reverse complement strand
CATTCAAGATTTTTTTCCAACCACATTTTTTCTTCGAAGATGATGGTTCGCCACTATCCTTATATCACTTGTTGCCAACTGAAACATAATCACCCATGCAGAAATGATCCAATGGGAGGCTCGTACCTATTTCCACATATCCAGGTAGTGACCTTTTGTTTTGGCCAGGCAGTGTATTAACTACCATTTGTACTCCTAATGCCACAAGATTTATTTAAACTTTCAAACCTAAATGATTACAACCTGTTTCAATGAAATTAACTCAACGAATGAAATGTGAATAATGTTAATACCATTTCTATACTTATAAACACGGGGTAATTTTTATTCTGTTACATTTTGACTTCACAGCATTTATAATACGTATTAGAGTTACAGCGCTCAAAGCTTTCAGAAAATGAAAACTATCAACACTGACACAGTCCTAATGAACCCAGTTTACTTAAAACCAGTCTAAAGCTTACTTAAGTGTTTCAACTTTAACACGATACACGTCTTGCCACTTATTCGAACTATTGGCAGAAAAGA
Source organism: Pseudamia nigra (assembly GCA_029823295.1). NCBI lineage: Eukaryota > Metazoa > Chordata > Actinopteri > Kurtiformes > Apogonidae > Pseudamia > Pseudamia nigra. The sequence continues at coordinate 12,058 of JAQQAE010013886.1, read as the reverse complement.
TGAACAACATCATAACAGCTGTAGTAATTAACGCTACTCAAAATGTTTTTATTCACTCAAAGCTGAGGTAGGCGGGAGGAATTGGTTCAGTGTGTTTGTTTTATTGGCACTGTGGCCCCCGTACAGTTATGCACTTTAAGAACCCATCACCACCCAGCATCACATATGTTAAGAAACAACCTGGTGTGTCTGATGGGGGAAATCCAGGAATGAGCAAAGCTACATGTGGCTACTTTGGACAATCTAAAGTATAAAACGTATTCTGAGTTGTTTAATACTTTTTTGTTTACTGCAAGATTCTATATGTGTTCTTTCACAGTTTGGATGTCCTCGGTATAAATGTACCATAATAAAATAATAAATGAAAATAATAAAAATAAACACAAAAACACTGACAAAGTTTGCAAATGGCACACCCACTATTATTCTAAGAAAATATACAATACTTATAGCAGAATGAACCATAAAACAAAAGCCTCACGTGAATGTCAAGTTCCAATTTGCAGTATTTTGTCTGTCCACTCTCAAAAGAACATAGAAAAGCACAACTACATGGGGTGACTCATAATGTCGGCCCCATAAAATCTTAATCAAGTTTAACATGAGGTCTAACTCGCCCCTCTGCTGCGGCCGTAACCACACCAGCAGTAACACTGCACGCAGAGCCATACTTCTTCTCAATGAAGGAGACCTGATGTGTTATTTTAATCAGCTTGGCCTGCCGGCATTAATTATTCACCAGGGTAGTGAATTGGGACACCCCGCGGGTAGAAAGAGGGAGGGACTGTGGGGTTCCTCTGATTAAGGGCTTTAGGGAGAAAAAAAAACACAAAAAATGAAAAGCAGAATAAGGGAAAAGGAAGAAAAAAGAAGTAGAATAAGATCAAGGCTACACCTCCTGCCCTAGTTCTTAGCTTTTTTTAATGTGTAAATGCATGCAGCAATATGTGAAAAGCACCCAATAGGCTAGGAAAAAGAGTGGAATCAGAAGAGCAGCAGAGACTGTATCAACCTTTACATGCACACTTTATTCAGATTTTTAGTATTACTGCTCTGAAAATATACTGACTAAGCTGTTTACATGGCTCATACCAGTACATTTTGATTAGTGGTGCCTTAACACATACTGCACTAAAGCTGATGCAGCCATTTTGCTTCTTTACATCAAAATAAAGCATTTTAAAGTTTGACCATGTGAGCACAGCCTCGTCCATTCCATCAGCTCCCTGCATGAACAGTTTGGGGCTACAGTATTTGTTCAAAACCAAAAACCTGCTGATCTCATTCAAGACCAAAATACTGGCAAAAATGGTGTGGAGAATGCACAGAGCAAAAAAGATGCATGTTGCAAAATGTGCCTTCGTTCAAGTCACCTGGGATAGGCTCCAACCCCCCCCCCCCAGCCCTCACGAGGATAAAGGAGTAGAAAATGGATGGATGGATGGATGGACGGTTGCAAAATGTAGCATTATCTTAATACACATACGCATTTCTACAGTATTTCCAGGTGCTATTTACATGTCCAAAGACTCAGTTTGTTGTGGGCCACGTATTGGGATGGATGTAAGAACCAGTAGTATGACATGTGCTCAGTATTCAAAGACAACATGTATTGGCTGTGATACAGGGAACAAAACAGCATCAACAGACATCATATGTCAACACCACTGTATATGGTTGCATTGAAATGCACAGGACAACCTCCAAAGTTATAGAGGAGAGTCGAGCAAATCATGACTTCAGAGGTCGGTAGATGCCACGGTGTAAAAAAAGTGTGAGGTTAGTATATTTTACTACATCAAATTACAGTATGTGTTGTGTTGATCAGTACGTCATGACCTGTTGAATTCCCATTGGTTTTTACATAGACTTAGGTTGTAGCTGTTACACACTGATAATAATAGAATGTATGAAAGGGGCATTTTGAAGGTCAGCATCAGAAAATCTTTATGGAAATAGCAACATTGAAATAAACTATTGGAATTTTGCAACAGTTCTTCTTCACTTCCTAGAGGCTATTTTTTGACATTTTTTGAGTAAATGTGGGCAAGGGACATAGAAACAGCTCTTTCAAATCAAGTGTGTGAAGTAGCAAAGTGTCAAAACATGATTCAGGCTTGGGGTCATTATTTCTGTCTCTGTGAAGATAAATACATACAAAACTAGATGAAAATCAGAAACATGATGCACTACTGCCATTCTGTCTATTAGCATCATCAGTGCTGTAGCCTACAGTGCCTCTTTCTGCAGCAAACAATGCAGCCAAGTTTACACAGTCAAAATCTGTTTACAGAAAAGCATATAATGCTAAAATTCTCTTTATTGCATCTTTTTAAAAACTTGGTTCAAACTTGCTTTACATTTTATGGAAGCACAGCAACTGCTTTTGCCCCAGGCTGTTTTTGGCAGCAAGACCCAGTTAACTTTTTGTCTATGAACATCTCACACAGGACCAGTGTTTTGTGACTGTGACCAAAGATTATTTGTCATATATGTCATATACTGTGTGAAACAGCCCCAGAACTACAATGTATACATCTGGTTTTCATCCGATTATGCTCCATTCAGCAAAAATGGTCTAATTCACGTCGACACTGCTTTCTACATAACCCGCATCAGATTTGGAATATTGTCGTGCTTGGATTAATAACAACAAGATGGCTGACTGTATACATCTGCATGGCCAGTGTGAAGCCTCAGGGTGACTGTTCATGTGTGTGTATCAAAGCTCAAATCCAGTCATGAAGCTCCATGATCTAATTCCTGATTGTCAGGCAAAGAATACCGCCTCCCATGGAGAGGGAAATGACGGGGTGGGTGTGCAGTATATTGATTGGCAGGAACGTGGCCATACACACACTCAGAGGCTTGGCGACACCCTGCAAGACTGCAAGACACCACCCTGAGGTGTTGCAAGTGCAAAAACTATGAAGTGACCGACTAGGGTATGTGAGTGCATCCTAAAGTGTGTATTTTGTGCCTGAAACATAAGATGCTAAGTGTGTGTGTATGTGTGTATGTGTGTGGGTGTGTGTGTCTAAGCAGCTTTGAGCGTGATTCTCACAGCAGAGACAGAAGGGGAACAGAGCGCCCCTGCTGACACTCTCAGTGGGCTGACACCGAAAGCTTGTTTGGGGGCATTAAATCTTAATACACTTGAACACTGGGGATAAGACAGAGAAAAAGAGAGAATGAGAGGCAGAGAGTGAGAGCCTGGATAACAAGGTGGTGGGAACATGATAAGAAGGAGGGGTTTGAGGGAGATGAAGAAGAAAAGAAGAGAAGGTAAGCGAAAAGAAGCAGCACACAGAAGGGGAACTCCTCAGGGGCAGGAAGGAAGGATGATGGGGGAAAAGGGAAATTCTTTCGCTTGGAATCCACAGGAGGATAGCCTAAGATGCCAGAAAAGCGCAGCACGCTAGTAAATCAAACCAGTTAAATCATCATGTGTTAATGACTCCGTTAACCTGCTTCTCCCCCCTCCTTCCCTCCTCCTTTCCCCTTCACTAAAAGCCTGTACAGAGGTTCTGTCATCCCCAATTCATCGTCTCAACATGCAGAGGACGAAGACAGAAAGTACAGAGAGGTAGAGGATGAGGGGGATGTGAATTCTCTTCTGTGACACCCTTTTAGTACACATTTTATGTTTGAATTTCTGCCCATGGGACTTGAAGTTGTCAAAGTCAGTGTTGTTCTTTGGTCTCATTATGGTTCATTATTACTGTGTAAAGCTATGAAACACATGACATGTGGCATCCCTGTCTAGTACTGTGTCTCAAACATTATATGGTGCTAAGTTTGTTAGTGAGACCAAATGATGCAGCAATATATCATGTTACTTATAGTATTGATACACTGATGCTAAATACCAATATTTTTTGAAGGAGCCATACTGTAAAAGATATGGTTTTGTGTATTGTTAGATTGTTAAAATAAGCCTCTAAAATAATGAAAATGCAAACTCAAAAGAGGAAAAAACACATAGCCCTGTTCCAGATACGCAAGTTTGTGATGTCACAAATATACAAACACAGTCCTCAGTCAGTCCTCCAGACCCAACAGAGCCTCCAAAAGAATCCTGACGTCCTTGGATAATGCATCAGAAAGGCTATATGATAGTATCCATGGCACAGTGTGGTCAAGAGCAGCAAAGTACTTTGCTGCCTAATCCACATGAAATCTCCAACTTCTACAGCCTCAAATGTCTACAAATGTCCAGTAACTTGCAGCAGATTTGTGAAGCGATTCTCAAAGCCCCTTATGCATTTGTAGTCAAATCTGTGAAACTGAAGCTAAAATCTGCATGTAAATAAAGTTGTATTCAGCTTGTGGCAAAAATATGTTGTATATTTTACTTTGGCAATTCTTAATTAAGTAAAAACAATTCCAGAAAAGCAGAACATGCCTCCCAACTTACCTCCAATAAGAGGTAAGTCAAAAAACACAGTAGATACAGAACAAAATCACTTAGCCACTCCCTATTGAAACCCTGGAATATGATCCAAGTAAAAGTCAGCTATGACTAAACCATGGTGAGGAAGAACCGGCAAGGACTAATGAACTACAGCCAAAAAGCCACAAGCCACATTATCAGTGTAATGGCTCAGTCTATTCATGAGATGCTGATATCAGAGCTTAAGAACCACTTCTGGAGTCAAGGAGTTCAAAAGAGAATGTAATGTATCCACCAAGATGTCCTTGAGTGATTCCACAAAAGAAAAGTAGGGCGGCACCGAGTACATCCAAAAAACATGTAGTCAGGTACAATATGAATTTGTTACAACAGAAAAACAAAAAATGGCAACTCTTAGATTAATTTTAAACATATTTTGTTTAAACTAACAAATATTTGGCTACAGTGACATGTAGAAACAAAAGGACATAAAAACTGAAGTGAAAAAGAGAAAATGCTGTAAGTAAAATTATTTCAGCACAGTTGACGTTCAGAATGTACATTATTGAACATTGAAAACATCCAAACTGTGAAAGAACACGTGGAATAGGGAAGGGCCAAATATTTGAATAGTTGATAAATAAAAATCAATTAATTAAAAGTAAACATCAACTTTTGCTTTTACTGTCATCTGGTAGTGACATGGGGTCAATCAGTCTGAAAAATCTCAAGAACTTTGACTGTGTCCCCGAGTGCAACACATCAAGGTGCTGTAATTAGGCTTTTCACAATAACTTTTCTTGTTACTCGTTATACTGCCCTAGACATCATTGTGATTACTGATAGTTATTACCGTTCATTTCAAATGTTGTCATTTTCAAGAATTTCAACAAAATGGAGCTGGTTTCAAAGCCAAACTCCACGTCTCAGCTGTGGAAATATTGTGGCTAAGTCACATGAAAGAGCCAGTTAACTTAACAAGGTGATATGTTGGCATTGTTTAAAAAGTGCTGCAGCAAACGCTGGCAATAAAACCTCCGCTGTCTCCCTCCTCTGTGTTTGTGTGTGTGTGTTGTGAGAGAGAAACTACCCCTCCTCCTTGTCAATAATACACACAGGCGAGGAGAGCGGAGGAGGTATATATAGGTTTGTACAGTAGTTGTAGTAGCACTAGTAGGGCTATTGACTCTGTACACCTCCTTTTTCTCCACAAGATAACTGATGGCCTAGAGCACGCTGAAAAGTCAAAAAGGGCCACAAAAAAGGCACACCTGTAAACTGAAAACAATTACACACGACAACCTCAGGAATCTCACGACATAATGTTATGAGTGTGCAAAGCTGCCATCACAGCAAAATCTAATCTAAAATACAAAACATGAACGTTTATTTACTACATAATTCCAGACATGTCCTTTCACAGTTTGGATGTCTTCAGTACTGGTGTACAATGTTAAAAATAACAAAAAAAAAAGAAAAGACCTTGGAGGAGAAGGCGTGTCTAAACCTTTGACTGGTAGTGTTTATTAGCTCTGGGGCCCAAACAGATGCTTATGACAAAGAAAAAAAGGCATGCATGACATAAATTTGTGTTGGCACCTTGTCTACACTTGTTAATTAACCAAAGCAGCTTAAATCATGATCATTCTGCAGGCTTTGGTTTTTGCACAGAAGAAAAAAATGTGGAATTAGTTTTGTACGATACTGAACAGCTGACACCGTAAACCCCAAAAACAACTCCAGTGGCAGTGGCTTGTCCTGTGAATGTGTTCAAGATGTTAATAATATCATGATAATAATTCCATGTTCCTTCTCCAGAAATACTTCCAGTCAGGTCGAGCTGCGCTGTATGCAAATGGAAGATAGGATCGCTCTGTTCCTTCACCGTGTTTTTATTCTCCCTCACTGCCTCTCCCACCCCTTTTTTCTCTGCCTCTCTCGGCTGAGTGATAAACGCTGTCTGTTGGCCATAAATCCAGGGGGAGTCCTGACAGGAGTCCCAATAAAGCGCTCTATTTTCTCCCTGTTTGGTGGGTTTGTCAGGGGCCCAAAGGAAGTGAGATAACATTAGGAGGAGGAAGAAGAGGAGGAGGAGGTGGTGGAGACGCAATTTCATCAGCGGCGCATACACACATACGCGTACACACACACACACGCAGGAACACTCAGACACTCGCATAAACAAACAGTGGGAAGACACACAAGGAAGGATGAAATGCACTCAGCAACACACAAACATACTCGCAATGAGGGATTCAAGTGCTGAGAGGCCAATATGCTCCAACCACAAGACAGTTGGTGAAAGTGTTGATATGTAAGCTGTAAAAAAAAACACTTTCTTTTCATCCTCACACAGATAAACAAAGCAAAGCAAGCACACATAATGTACAAAATACTGTGTAATACTGAAAACATTTGCTCCCTGTGTTACCAACATCAGATTTGTGGTAGAGAATACTATATATATTATATCTCAGTATGTACCTCTGGGTTTCATAAGCAATTCACGTCGATACACTGGGCCTAGTTCACCCAACAAAGTTCACAAAACACCTATTCCATTCCAATGTGTATGACATTATTTTAAGATTTCAAAATCATGGGGGCCAATAAACATTGTGATGTGATACAACACGAGACAAGTTGACAGTATAGAATATAATATAATACAATGTCACATGACGTGGTCTAGGGTAGCACTGCAATCGTACCTGCAATAAAAAGCCTGTGTAATTCCATAATCACAAAAAGAGTATGTAACTGCAACTCAAGGGCTGATCTGAAACAGCACAAACTCTTGTCTTGTGGTGGTTCGTATCTAAATCATGCAAGAAGAAAGTCAATATGGCCCACAGATACCACCACAATATGACTTTTGACCAAGTTGTGCTGCTGTTGTCATGACAGAACCCACCAGGATACACTGTGATATGAAACAGAGTTGCACAGTGTACTGATTGGTTCTCCTGCTGTTAAAAGTCGTATCTTCTTCTTCTTCTTCTCCTTCCCTATTAAACTTAACATGAAAATATGCTAAAAAAAAGCATGACAATCTAATATTTTGTTGAACATGAAAATCGAAAAGATAAATTACATTAAGACACAAAGAGTGCGGTGTTGATAAAACTTAAATTCAACATTATCATGCACACTACAGTAGAAGCAGTATATTACCTATGTAGCATGCACCTGTTCGAGGACATTTATAGTTTTCTAAATGTATGTGGTTAAATTAGATATTTACTTTTTTTATAATGTACATTACAGGCTGTTTGATTCAGTATAAAATGGGACAAGACAATATAATACAACATGACACAGTAGGTTATGGTACACACAGCACCACACAGCACATGTACAGTACATTAAGAGTTACACTGTGAGATGCCATGACAAAGCACAACATGATCTAATCAGATGAATGAGAATACATTATGCTACAATATGATACAATATAACCCTATGATACAGTATGTGATATGATACATGATATAGATTTGCGAGGTTTAACCTAGAAAACTTCTCGAGGCCGGTGGCAGGGTGGCAAACCAGCAGCCAAGCCTGTTTTGGTAAATTCAGACAAAGCTAAAACCTGTTTAACAATTGCAATGATATACTAGGCAATTTGTTTGAGCTACTTATCATGTAACCAATATCCCCAGTGATTATCCTCTGTCCGCCGTACACATCAGTATTAATATTACTGAGGATTTAAGTGTTGAATGTTACAATACAGCATCACATAATGTACTTTAACTTATTTTACTGAGTGAATATTAATTTTTCTTTCACATTTTGGCTTTTCCTAGTTTTTTTAAATACGTTTTTGTGTATTATCTTCTACAATTCAAAATGTTATGTATTTGTAGTAATTGATTCTTATTTATTATAATTTCCTTAATTTTACTACTCTTATCAATTTAGTGACTCAATACATAAATGCATGGCAAAATTAACTGAACTGATATCGAGGTATTTTTCATAAGCCTTTATTTTTATTTAGCAGGAAAAGTGATACATAATTCTCTGCCTCTGACTCAACTTAACTGTATCTTTACTTGCTTGGGAAAAAGTTGTTCGTCTTTTTCTGTCTTTTTCTTTCATTATTTTATTTTCCTCTGTCTTGTAACAAAAAAATATAATGATAAATCATGTCAAAATATAAGTAGCAAACAGTAAACAGCCATAAAAAGGTTGCTCATCTACCTCAGACATCATATAGAATGATGATCAGTAATAAAATAGCAGTTACATACCTGCTTCATTTATTGTTCATTCCAAGCTTTTTGACCAGTGATTTAAAATATATCTTGATTTTTCCCACATCTAGTGTTAGTGACTTTACCTGGGTCCCAGTGGTCTCGACCACGCTGGGTCTGAAGCAGTACTTGTCAGTACTGCTACAAGGACCGCTATGATGAAACCTATGGGCGGATGAAATCTTGTTTCTGTAAAAGTGGGGATGTCCCTGACATGATATGATGATGTGATAAAATATGATAAGAAGCATGACGATACAGTCTGCCATGTGATATACAATAATATGATATGATGATTTGATCTACCATGATAGGAAATTGATATTCTTAGGTTTTTCAGGACAATTATTCTACATGCCTGTTTTTCCACTTTCAATGAATCCACATATACGGTAATAACCCTTTATATATTTTACTGCTTAAATGTGAAATATGATAAGATGTATAAAAATTAAGACTGTAAATATTCAAAAACAAAACAAAAATGGAGAAAATGCTGAGTAAAATAAACAGAAAGTACCCAAAAATAAAACGCATCATGAACAATGACCAAAATATTTCAGAACTTGATCAAAAGCTGCACAAAAATAAACAAAGCTACACAAGTTGCAAGTGAAACATGCAAACGTGCAGTGCAGTTGCTTTAAGGCTCCAAAATATAAACATTTTATCCAATTCATGTGGCAATCAAGACCCACCTAATTCAAATGTAAGACTTTTTAATGACATACAAGGCTTCTCTCCTGATTTTAATCCTTACTATTATATTCTCCGACATTCAGTCTCTCAGAATCAGTGAATTATCACTCTGTCACACACTTTAACTTTGCAGCCTCCATGCTCTCCACTCCTTTTATTTTTTGTCTTCACCGAAGGTTGTGAGCCGCTGTTTTCTAGTCTTCACTTACACGGCTCCAAACAAAAGCTCTTAAAGACCGATTAGTTGATTCATAGTTGCTCATAGTGGACTGATACAGCTATTGGAACCATGGAGACAGAGACAAACTGAGACCGGAGTCAAAGGAGAGGATGGAGGACAAGAGCGAGCGCGAACGTTTCAGGTTTTCAGCCCAAGCCTTTCTGCTATAAGAGGATTCCCACCTGGTAGCAATTTAGGTCTGCCTGGTAAAGCAGGCCCCGGGAAGGAAAAATAATGTCTGCTGGGTTAGTGGTTTCATTTTTCAATCAAATAAATCACGACCTTACAGAAAATAATTTTTGTCTTTTAATGGCCTCCCCAGCGTTTGAAGTTCCTCAAGGGACAGTGAGCTTTGAAGTCTGCAAGGGGAGGAGCGACGTTCCCTCAGTGTGTTTGTGTGTGCGTCTACACTCTGTTCCCTTGTTAAAGGCCTGAAACACAACACGTAAGGTAGAACTCACTAAAGGACGAGCGCCTTGAATTCCACTGCACTGAAGGTCACTACAGCCAAAGACAGGCATGGGTAGTACTCAAGTACATTTACTCCTTCACATGTACTTGAGTAGTTTTTCCCATAAAATGCACATCAGAGAGCATTTTGTATTGGCAGAATACTTTTTACTCCTACTCAGTTACATTTGTAATGAAAATAAGATTAAAAAATGGACCAACTAATCAAGTAAATCAACAGAATTAATGAATTAAGCAACAAAATAAACAAAAACTGAACAAAACCAGATGAGCAAAATGTTAATAAAGCATTAATTAAGTATTCTAAAAAAAATAACAAAACGGAGCAAAAAATAAAATAATATTAACAATATGGAAAAAACAACAAAATAGGCTAAAAGTAAGCAAAAATTAAGAAAATAGTCAAATAACAAAACATGCAACAGAATGAGCAAATATATCAAAATAATCAGACAAATTAACAAAACAAAAAAAATTTTGTTCACAAAATGAACAAAATAACCAACAAAACTAAACATGCTGTGGATTGTTTTTGTCTTAATCCTGGTCATTATGTTGTTCAGTTTCGTTCAATATTTTGGTTTTGGCCACATACATGATAATATTGTCTTTTTTTCTTCTTTTTTTGTTCATTATCTTGTTACCTCCACCAAGGAAGGCGCAGGTTATGTTTTCAACGTAAGTCAAAAAGTCGTGGTCGGATTTTGATGAAATTTTCAGGAAATGTCAGAAATTGAATCAGGAACAAGTGATTAGATTTTTTATTGGTGATCCAAATTACCATCTCAGGAAAGACGGTAACCTATCATAGGTGCTGGGCATTTCAATGCTTCGTTGTCATTGCTCACTTGCCAACCATTCAAAATGGAGAAGGGCACCATGATAGAGGAGAAACCTTGGGAGAAACCGACCGACAGCTTGGTTCATGATCTAACACTGAAGGATTTCCATGATTTTATGAAGGAAATGAATGTCCAGAACATCCATTATAGTTTGAAACGTTACTGTGTGAAAAGGGCATTTTTACGTGTCGCCGTGATGCAGCCACAGATGCATGTCTGACTCATTCATGACGCTGTGACTACGTGAGTAAGAATGTAAACAGTGAACTTAAAAGTGCAACATGTGTCAGGATGTCATTAAATTCAATGCTAGTGGCATCTGCTTCTGTATACTGTTACAGCTGGATGGGAGCAGAAGACAAGACGAAGAACTCAGGAAAGATACTAAGCATAATAAACCGAGTCCTCCATAGCAACGGTTCTCAATGGGTGGGTCACGGACTCATTCTGAGTGGGTTGCCAAGTGTGTGGTCAAACATGATGTGTTATTGTCTATTCATCTGACATTTTTTTTACATTTTCTTTTTTATTTGGCAAAGCAAATTATACAGTTTCTACAAGAACAATTCCAGACTTAAAGTCAAATAGCTGAAGTCAGACTTTTATTGCTGTGCACTCGCTGCTGCTGCATCTGTTAATAATCCCTCACATTCTTTATTATTCAGTCTTTTTATTTTCTTGATAGTTTTGTTCATTTTATGTATTGCATTGTTAATTTTCTTCATGGTGTTGAAAAAATAAATCATTTTTTTCATTTTCTTCTCTTTTTGTTAGTTCTCTTGATTATTTTGTTGATTGGCTTACTGTGGCCATTTCTATTCTTTTTGTTATTATTTTATTCATTTCATGTTAAATTGTTTTTACTTTGTTGCTTAATCTGTTTCTTATTCATGTTCACTTTGTTCATGTCTGTTCATTTTGTGAATTTTTTGTTTATTTTTTATTTTTTGTTTATTTTGTTGATAATATTGTTTTCTGAATATTGTTTATTTATTTGATAATTTTGTTCTTTTTGTTATTCATTGTCCACATTGTTTTGCTCATTTTGTGGACATTTAATTATCCTTTTTTTTTTTTTTTTTTTACATTTTTTTGTTTTCTTTTTAAATTCTCTATTTAGTCTTTGTCCCCCTGTACGTGGTGGCGCGCATTGTCTAGTCGCAGCGGATCCGGC
>JAQQAE010013885.1:0-12586 GCA_029823295.1 Pseudamia nigra | reverse complement strand
CAGTTCTGATAGAAAGTCAAGAATCCTTCCTCAGTGCAAATTGTCCAGATGTTAAGTTCCATGGTGGTTATCGTGGCGACATGTGTCCACAGAAAGTTCACCTTGACAACAGTCAAGAATTCTCTCCTGCATATGGCATGAAGTCTCAAAGCTCTTTAAACATGCAACATGAATAAGCATTTTAACCTATGCTGGAAAAGATTTTATGTACACAAAGAGGATAAAATTTGATACAATAACTTATTTCAAAGTGGACTCTTAAGGGGCTGATGAAGCTGTACTATTGTATTGGTTTAGTACACAATTAACATGGCATTTGAGCAAATATGGATGCATTTTTGAAGATGCCAATCAAATCTGAACTTGAAATAGCCTGATTAATCAGCTTGGCCAATCAGAAGAAAAATATTTTTATAAGCTATCAGTATAGAGCATACATAAAACTCTGTTATGTTAAACATAGGTTTCTGAAGAACCATTTGGAAGCTCTAACAACGGTTGCTAACATATTAGCATCTGTGCCTATTCAAGCTGAACTGAAACATGAACTTGAAGACCTGTGATTCACACCTGTCAATCAAAGCACCTATGCCTATAATTCTGTGCAGATATCAGCATTTGAATCATATATATGGATGAGATATATAAGATTCATACCGTAAAGTGTTCACAGACGTGGACAATAAACTCTAGAGACCAAAACTATCATTTGTACCAGGCTTTAACATGTTTATTTCTGTTCTAAAGTTGGACATTATTACATGGGACTGTATGGAGATTGACTTACGTACTTCTGGATTCAGCCCCCAGTGGACACTGACAGTACTGCAGTTTATGACACTTCCTCTTCTAACTCACCACTCAACCGTGGAGGTTTCTACCGATAGTTGCTAATGTATCATAATAAATTAAGTGGAAATACAACGTACTGTGGAAAATTAATAGCTCCAAATATGAAAATGACTCCCACTTTCCTTTTTTTGTTCAGCCTAACATTGGTTACTTAGTTACAGCTCTTTGGCTTCAACCTTCAGTTCAGTGCTTATCCACTTTCTAATAAATTGAAGGAAAGTAGTTAGTTAAATTAACAAGAGGCATGTACAATGTGTTTTCAGTGATTATATCAGCTTAATGGTTCAATATTCAAGATTGCTTTAATTGTCATTTTTATGCTCCACATAAAAATGAAATAAAATGTCACATATAAAGTGCAATAAAAGATAAAAGTTAATGAATAAAGTCAATTGACCAATATAACAAACAAGAGCAATAAAAAGTAAGCTAAAAGGCATGATGCAAAAATAAAGAGTAGTTGTCAAATACAGTTTTGTTTTAATCTTGCTGGTGTTACTAGAGGCTTGAAATGTCACATTACACCCTAAGCAAGTACTGATTGATCTATGGGTCCTGACAGGCACACTGTAGTCTTCAGTGAAAGTGGATAAAATTATTACAGTTATTCTAATAAATAAATAATTGGGCTGTTGAGCACCTTGGTAGCTCAGCTGGTTGAGTGCACCCACATGGCTCAGGACTGACTGCAGCAGCACGGGCTCAAATCCAGCTTATGGCCCTCATGCTGTACGTTGCTCCCCATACGCTTCACCCATGTCTCCTGTCTCTCTTCACTGTATCCATCTAATAATGGCAAAAGGCTGAAGGTAAATCTTAAAAAAATAATTATAATAATGATTTTAAAGGTTTATCCACTTGCCATGTCAAATAAATAAATTTCAACATTCAAACAAGAGTACAGTGTGCCTTGGAGTTTTGAAGGATCTGTGCATTTTTTTTTAACCTTTTTACATTTTTGTGATGCATATTTGAAGAAATGCAGTAAGGCCATCTCAAGAAAGATATAGTGAATCCAGATCATCCAAAGAGCATCTGACAGTCATTAACAGAGAATCAGCAATGCTTCCACAGAAGATGCTCCAAGTACCTGTGAGGAACAGGATGCACAAATAACTTATGACCGAATCTAAATGTTGGTCATATTGTTGAAGTATTTACTCATCTGCTCTATTAAGCCAAATGGCTAGTATGGATACTGCTCTGTGTGGGGAAAAAGCTAAATATAACAAACAGATAACATTCCAAGTTGTGCATCATATTAAATATCCTTTTGTGGCAACAGAAAGAAAGTAATATGTAATACCGGTTTGCTTCCTGGAATCTCTGTTTGCTGTTGAGTATCTTATTTCTTCCACTTTATTCAGTTCGCCCTGACTGGATGTAATTTCAAAACTGCAGCTGTGGGAATTAAGTCTTAACTCTCTGATCAAAGGTGGACCCAGTGTAAATTAGTGTCACATTGCTTTTTCCCACAGATGAAAAATTCTCTTTTCTCCAAAGTTTCTTACTTCAACTTGACTCTGCCAAGCGAGTACATCAAAGGAAATGAAGTGAACCACATAACGACTGCCAAAGCAGCATGAGGAAACGGACTCCACCAACAGAGAAAACACTCTCATATGTCCCATGTTGATCTTTATGTCAGTCATAGATTACCATGTGGTGTTGAGAATGACTCACTCCTGATACAGCCTCCTGTGGCTGAAAGACACCTGACGTTTTTAGGAAGTACAGTTGATTAAAATGACAGAATTAGGACACTCTTCATCCAACAAAAAGAGCTCCAAAGGAACGCATTTAGACAAATCAGTGTCTGGAGACCATGGCCAACTTATCAGGCCATTTGAAGGAGAGATGTGTGATATTTTCCTCCAGAACCCCCTTATTTTTGAGCTTTTTGTATCATGGAAAACCTATAATACGTAAGTCATATGCAGTGTATCAGCACTTAGTTCTGGGTGTTTACAACTATCAAACACTAGTGCACCTTGAGATATTTTTAATCAAAACTAGGACCATTTTAGACAATAAATCTATAATATCACATTTGTTTTTTTTTTTTTTTTTTACTGTAAATGAGTCCATGTACAGTATGACTTGTGTTGTCTTTTACTTTAAATGTGAAAGATAATAAGATATATAAAAATGATACTTGAACTTGCTTGGGTAATTTAGACTTAATAAATCAACAAAATGAACAAAAATAACCCAGTACGAACAGAATCATCAAGAAAATACACACACATTAACAAAAAGTGGCCAAATGAATCAGTAAACTAAAAAATTCAACCAAAAATAATCCACAAATTCAAAACAAAAACAAAAAGCATAGTAAAAGATGCAAACAATAACAAGACAATCATCAAGATCAGCAAAACGGACCAAAACAATTAACAAGATGAACAAAAATGACAAAAACAACAAATAAAATGAACAAAGATGAAGGAAACAAGCAAAATAAACAAAAATGAAGAAAGCGATAAACAAAATGAGCAAAAAAATGAAGAAAACAATAAACAAAATGAGCGAAAATAAAGAAAACGATAAACAAAATGAACAACAATTAAGTAAGCAATAAATAAAATGAGCTAAAGGACCAAAAAGTTATTTTAAAAAAGACCAAAATCTGAACACAATATTCTGTAAAATGAACAAATGTATATTCCCAACAGATAAGAGCAACTTCAAAGGTAAAAAAACAAATATTAGGTGGAGTAACTTTAAAGCTACAAATATGGCCAGTGTTATTTTAGTAAAATTGAACTTGAGCCATTTTACGACTTCTTAACTTCCTGTAGACGCCCTTCTTCTCTTACATGCTACTCTGATCTTTTATATTTTCTTTTGTGGATTTTTCATCTGGGTGTCTTATCATTCTTGCTCAAACTGACCTATGTTGACATGATTACAGTTTGTGACACTATAAATCAGCTGTATAGAGAACCGGTTTGTCATTTCGTGGCCAGGAGCTGTGATGGGGCCCTCTAATACAGTATATAATTGTGCGACTGCAAATTGATGGGCCCTGCAAAAACCTCTGGGGCTGTGCTTTAAGTCAATAAAGCAGTGAGCTCTATGGAGCATGCATCAAACCTCCAAGGATGCAGGTGAGCCAGCAGACAGATTTACTCCACTTTTGAAGCCCATTCCTCTGTAATGACAAGAATACATCCCCTTTGTTTTATTCGGAAACTCATCTGATCAGTGCTAGTGCTTGTCGAGCTTTATGTTAATGCTGATGTATGAGCAGATCATTTCGAGCTGGCGTGTTTGAAACCTTCCAATAAGCTTGACTTATGTGTAAACTAAATAGAAGCCCAGCAACATTAGCCCCAGTCAGGTAGTTTGTCATGAGATGGTGAATTAGTCCATATGCCCTGTATAACCTTATTTTCTTGTAAATGTTTTGGCGTTCAAGTAGAGGTTATGAAGGGCTTTAAGGGAAATGAAACAATAAACACAGAACTGTAAAACCCATCCTCATGGGGGCTTTCTCATGAATTTGAGACTGTTTGTTATTCTCAGAAAGTCTCTATCACTCCATAAACCCAGGCCTCATGTCCTGCTTCTCCTGCCTGAATGGGGTGTATGTTGAAATATAAGATCTGCTGACTTGCACCCTCCAGGTCTTGTGGAAACGTGGTATGAATGGAACTTGCACACTCAGGAGATCTGTTTCCACTGGAATATGTCAACATGAATGCATTTCTCAGCAGTCTCGTGACCCGCGCAGAAAAAAGTTTCCTCAGTTTCCTTTACATTCATGTGAAAGAAAGGAATGCAGATGGAGAAGCACGGCTTTATCTCCCTGCTTTTGTTCCTGTGATTGATGGCTTTCCCGTTGTCTGTGTTGCCTGAAAAATGTTTTTCTGACCAGTTGTTGTTTTTTCTTGTCTTTGTGCTTTTTGCTGATTGTCAGCTTCCCAAAACCTTGACATGCAAGTCTTCTGAAGAGATGGAGAAATGAGAAGCATAAATAATTTATTCTTTAATTACGACTCTTATTGTTAAGATGCTTTCAACTGTGGCTGTCAATTAATATTTAAATACGACTGATCACGTTTTCATTGCGGCGAAGAGAAGTTGTCATCATGTGTAATTTGAGTTTGACTTCTCATGTGTGGTGCTTTGATGACTAGTGTTGGACTGCTGGTTGTTTTTTGTTGCAGTGTCAAATAGTATCATGAAAATAAAAAATCATGATAACTGTCGTCATGTATTGGCAAATCAGATCTGGACAGGAGTTCCCCACAGTTATGGATCCTTAAAGCACTTTTTACTTTTGCAACCATGTTTCAATAAACCATTTCAGATTGGTCAATACCAAATTCACCACCTATTGGGCTGGGCAGTTCAATGAACAAAGCATTTTGCCATTATTGTGGTAGACATTGTGATTGTGATTCATCTACCTGCTTAGTTATCAAGGGAAATTGATACAACAAATTTAGTGAGACTGTGTAGGACATTACATCACTCTAATGCTCCTGAATATGGAATATGGATCTTTAAGTTGTGGCATTATGTGACTATGTACTGTATTTTCCAGATTACATATTACGGTTTTTTTGCATAGTCTGGCTGGGGGAGCGACAAATATACCGGAGCAACTCGTATATTAAATTATTTTGAGTATTGGTTGTTTTTTGCACTGACAGCCACTAGAAGTCACTGTAGGCTTGTGTACCTGCATCTGCAGCATCTGTATTACTGACTATTTAAAATGTAGGCATTACCGGTAACAACCATACCTGCTATCAGCTTAACACCGAACGTGTCGGCGCCATCACTTACCCGTTGAGGTGGGGAGGCGAGCCACGAGCTCTCGCTTCTGGCTTCAAGAGCACGGCCGCCTGAACAAATGCAACGTGTTCTCCTGAGCAACTTATGCACTTTTTTTCTTCTTCATTATGCATTTTTTGGCTTGTGCGACTAACATTCCAGAGCGACATGTCACCCGGTAAATATGGTACACTAATTGCTCAGACTGACATTATGATTACTACAGGGTTTCAATTTATTGTGCAGCCCTGTTACATACAGTACTGTACAAAAGTCTTGTGTCACCTTGCATTTGTTTTCTTATCATCATTTATAATGAAAATACACATGCACAAAAATGAATATACATGATGAATGAATAAACATAATGCTAAAATTGTTATGGGGCAGTACTTGCAAATGCTGTATTCACCTTTTAGTTTGTCGTTTTTGTACAAATGTGCACAATATGAATCATAAACAGTATATATTAGTGGGCAAAGTGACCATGACGTCACCCATTGGTTTCTGAACAACTGTTTTGAAGCCAGTTGGGTTGTCACTTCCTGGATGATATTTTGGAGCCAAAAACAGGATGTGACCATATTTGGACAAATGATGGCAGAGCTATAGGAGCACTGTATGTCATGGGTAAAGTAATGGTAATTGCTAGCTTACTGACTTGGTAAAACTTCACCAAGCATTGCCAAACAAAATCACAGTCTGGTTCCGCTGGTGAGTCACGTTGTCATAGTGAAATGTCAGTCAAACCTCAGCATGGCAGATATTTGTCTAATTATTTGCTCTAGTATCTTGATAACAGAGCAAAAAGATCATAAGAGATCACATATTAAAGGGTCCAAATAATACATTTGAGACTAATTACTCATGACAAAAATTTATTCACTTAGCATTCTCAGAGAAGTCCAATGTAACTCTATGAGAGTCAGGGCTTCTTGGAGCCTCAGTGGCCAACAGCGGTATTACAACTTTAAGTTATTTCTGCATAGGCCTCACTGAACAGCCCAGGTCATTGCCCACTGGTGTTAACATATAAAAATCAGAACTAAACATCTTCAACATGCAAAACCCATATTTATTGTGACATCTATTCCTGTGGCAAAAAGTAGCCCAAACAATAAGCACCTTTTGACATGTGCAGCTGAATGAGATCACATATTTACAGACCTAAACAGTTCAAAACATTTTAAGTTTGAAGGGAGGTGACACTTAACACTTCATTTTGGAGAAGCTGAAATGTTTTTTTTTTCCTATATTTCCTGCATATTCTGGTTCTATTGTGCACCTGTATGATCATTATAGTCTGCTAACGCAAACCCAAGATGGTCTA
This sequence comes from Pseudamia nigra, assembly GCA_029823295.1. NCBI lineage: Eukaryota > Metazoa > Chordata > Actinopteri > Kurtiformes > Apogonidae > Pseudamia > Pseudamia nigra. The sequence goes on along the minus strand of JAQQAE010013885.1, from coordinate 5,619 downwards.
AAACTTTTGTACAATACTGTATGTCCTGTAATTTGTAAGTTTACTGTACTTCATTTATTAGAGGGTCCAAATAAAACATTTGAAACATTTGAGACTTGAAATAAGGTCATCTGTACAGCAAGAGCCACAGCTAGTATTCCCATTTTGAAATGTACTACTCCACCTGTACTCTTTGTCTCAGCATTGTGAACTGCTTTAATGTAACTCTTGCCTTTTCAGTGAATTCATGACATTTTACATTTTTTTCAGTGTGTATAATATGAACAATGTGAACTATTTAGATGATTTTTTTTCCAGTTAACAATATTTCTACTTCATTTCTGCCTTCCCATACTCATGTGCATTCGGTCTGTCAGTTTTGAGCTTTTGCTCCTAAAACAACATTATGTTTCCTGAATGATTGTATCGCTGTCAGCTTAATGAGGGCCATTAAAATGAAATACATTTTGTGGTTTCTCTTACAAGTCGAGCAGAAAGTGAAAGAAAATTATTTACGATAGTGAAGTTGAACAGTGACAGCTTCAGTTTTACTGGGGTTTTTCTGTGCCAGCGTGAAAACAAAAAGCATAATATGGCTTAATCTGACATATTGACACATCTTATAGTCATCACTGTTGTTCACTGACTATGTTTTCCCAAATCAAAGGCTGGAAAGGCGTTACAGAGCAGACATGAGAAAGGCTGCCTTTATACACAGTGCCAACACAAACAATGGCCTGTGCCAGCATAGATGGCCGAGCCCCGGAGGCGCTCCTCCAGCTTCAATGGCCTCAGTGTTTTTGCCGTGGGCCTCAGATGCCACAGAGGCACAGTTAGCTTTGCCAGCGAAGGGCATCAGTCCACAGCAAGAAACTAGAGGCCTGGCTGTGGATAACAGGGCTTAGGGGAGGAAAACTCTGCTAAAGTCATTATTCAGCAGTGAGTAAAGAGGTGAGTAGTGATGGAATGAAAGACACTGCAGTGATCTTTTTCCTCCCTTTATCTGTTTCTCTTCAGGCATAAACAATCAGTATCTTTAATAAACCCATCCACTCCTTATCCTCTATGTAATTAACACATCTGTTTGTCTATGAGCAAACTTATTTATACTCCAGCTGCTCTAAATCATAACACTATTTCATGCTAGACTGCTAATTAAATCTTGTGAGTGATTTGAATGATTGAGCAAAACAACATGTTCAAGATCAGCTTTTTATCTGATCACTGATGGAGCCAGCAATGAATGGAATTTGATTGAAACAGCAATTATTGTCATTGTTAAGCCTTCCAGTCAATTTACCCAGTTCAATGATGTCATTTAGCTCATGTCTCTAAATTGATTGCTTTGCCAGACACACAAACACATTCCTACACAAACACACACACAACGTGCACACTCTCATGTCTGTTTTATACCATGGGATAGATCCTCATTCTGTGGGATTAAGCTGATGGATGACTCCTGGAAATCAGCTGTGAAGTCGGAGACCTGAGAGATGTGGTTTTTTTTTTAAGTGTTTGGCTGATATTACTCAAAATGGGAGTTTGTCTATTGATAGATTGGCTGCTGTGGTGCTGTGAGGCCATAAGCAGACGGTGCATTTCGGTTTAGGAAACCTGGTGGGACTTCACAAAGAGAGGCAAAGTGATGGAGATCTAAATGGTACCTAATGTATTTGTGTTCTAAATTTAACAGGTTTTCTGGATAGGCGCACTGATGATGCACGCTTTCGGGAAGGTTTGTAATATAACAAGCCATGGATTACAAGTTGCTCTGTTAAAATGTGGTGTGATTGATTATTTGCATTTTTTTTTATATTAACTGTTTACACTGGACAATAAAGCTGAAAATGCTAAACAGATACATTTTCTACATTATCCTCTAATGTAAGATTCCTGTACAGATTTCAGAAAGAAAATAAACTGGAGTTCAACTTCCAACACTGACAGGTGTTCAATAACAGAGTCACCCGTGTGGCTATATATGAGCTTTTTGCCCAAAGTACAGTAATACTGTATTCTCAAATATAACAGCTTTGTAGTCACCAACATTCTGCTTAGTAACTACATTTTAACCCCTGATGCACACATATGCAGTTGATATTGATTGATATCTGCCAGTAGTGGCTATCAGTGATCTATTAAAGGCTGTTTCATAGATCTGTGATGCGATTTGTGCTCATTCAAAGAATAATGACTGTAATAAGGGCCTGAAAACCCTTGAAACAGGTGAAACACAGAAGTTAGCCTAAGTTTTCTCTGGTATAAAATGGAGGGAAAATAACACAAGTACAATAAAAATGAAGAACATAACTTTGGTAGCCACTCTCAACTGAGTGAATATTTGTGTAGGACCTAGAATTTATTTCATTGATAATAGTAACTCAGTACTGTTATATTTATTCAGTACTTTACTTAGATTTTGGTACTACTTGCAGTTGGTTACTACCATGGACTGACATATTTTCTGTACTAGAAGGAATGAAGAACAGTGATGTTTGATGCACTGAAATTAATCATTACTGTGACACATCTCCCTGAGTTATAGAGTATGTAAAGCAGGACTTTCCCTGTGTGACTTGATACAGGTGTGAATCTGCTACTGCTGCAAATAGAATATGTCACCAACCCCCTCAGCATTACTGCACCAGAACAGGCTGATCTTTTTTCATCGTGGTTCCCTTTGAATAACCCATCCCCCCTCACAACTGGCTGCAACCATCACAAACATGTCTGACCTCAGTTGTCCTGAATGACATCACTTGCCACATGTCTGCCCTTGGGGCTGCTTTGCATCCTCGTAGAAGGCTGTAGTGACATTTAGAACCAGTGGGCGGCGCTCTCACCCTAAGCCCTTACTGAGGACTGTGTCTCATCAGGTTTGGACACTGCCTGTTTTGTGGGTCTGGTTGTGTTGTCATGCTGTTTTGACCATCGTGACCACCGTGGGTATTTATACCCGCTGCAGCCTTCATCACATTCACAGACAGTGTAACTCAGATTGTCTTGTACTGTTTTTTTAGGTGACCTCAAAATTTCAGAGTCACGACGAAACACTGCACATCACTGTGTCAAAGGCAGAGATAATAAAATGAAATTAGCAGGACGTGCAGTGGCCATCCTCCTGTGTGAACGGGTATTCTTCTTTGTGTTATTCACAGCAGTGTTCGCCTCCTTCACACACTGTTTACCAGAGCGTCACCTCACATGGGTCTATTTTTAGCAGTGAAGCACTATGCAGTGTGTAGTGTGTTTCTGCACTGGGAGGCGAAGAGCTGCTGAGGAATATGGTGTCTGAAAATAGAGTGAGGTGAAAGGAAAATATTGTAATCAAACAAACAAGACCTGCTTCTAAAAACAGTACACAACACATGACGTCTTTGTGTTTTTCATGGAGGGTGAAATAGACCAAAGGCACATGTTTGCAATCAAATCAAATTCTCAAATCTGGTAGTTGCCATAAAATGTAATATTTATTTTGCTACAGCCTTCTAACACAGAAATATGGACCCAAACATGTGGTGGAGTTAAAGGTTTGCTTGGTTTGCATAATAAGGGCGTCATTTATTCATGCATTTTCTCTTCCCACACAGCCAATTTGAGGATGGCAGAGAAATGCACAGGACAGGTCGTTGGATGCCCACATTCATCTCTTTGGGCAATTTAGTCTCCACCCGACCTGAAAAGCATATGTTGTTGGAATGTGCAAGGAAACCAAAGGAAGCCCACGCCAACAGAGAGAGAACAAGGAAAAAACCCCACCCAAAAAAAGTGAGGGACAAATGTGATACTTTTTTTTTCTCCTTGAAAGCTGCATTTGGTGAATATGCTTACCTGGCAAAAGAAAGATTAAAAGATTAAAGTCATGTTCATGTCCAGGTGCAGTGACTTTGGACAGTGCTGAGCTGTCTCTCTTTCCAGTTGTTACGCTTAGCTAAGCATATCGACTACTGGCTCTATCTCTGTAATTAGCTACAGTCATGTGAACATTACATGTTTCTCTCACAGTATAATGTCAAACAATTCATTAAACACTTTTTGGTAAGGCTTGGTCTTTTTTATGTCTTAGATATATATTTTTATGCGTTTTTATTTATCTCTGAAAATGAATATTCTTCGTAGTAGGCTAAAATAGAATTTTATTTATTCATTTAGCTTGATTGATAATCAAAACCAAAAAACAGCTCTGAGAGACCTTCAGTGTAACCTCTTGATACATGGCAAACACATTCAGATCAACAAGAAAAAGTTGGTAATAGGTAACAGTTTTTATAACAATAGAATATAGCCTTTCTGAGCTACAAGATTGTTGCATAAAACAAAAGAAGTTGCTTTGAAATAATTTTTTGGAGCCATAAACTTGTGTCAAATGTCTCTTCCAGTTTTATGTGTCTGCACAAACAGATTGTTTCTATCTGGATTGGAATTACTAAGTGATGTATGAACAGCCAGAAAATAGAGAAGTCTTTAAACATCACTTGCCTCTGATGATCTTTGATCAGTCCCATAGGGTCCCACAGGCAACACATCTGCTCCAGCTTTGCTGCCAGGATGTGATGAGCAGAGGCAGCATATCCTTTAATTACTCTCATTTCAGCTTTATTTATATATCTGATGCCAGATCCTTTGTATGCACAAAAATTCTTTCTTCCCGACAATTTACAGGAAAAAAAGTTGTTCTTTTTTCTTCTTATACAAAGTCCCCTGTGTTCACAAAGCTGCCCGAGCCACTACATCTAATTTAATGTGCTGTTGTATCAAACTATGACATCAGTCCTTTGTAACTGTTTCCAGACCAGGCAATGGCTGAGTTTTCATTTTATTTTCTGTCTTCGCACAGGTCTCAGTTGCTCAGCATCCAGAAGAAGCGGATAATGAGAACTGTGCATGATGTCATGTAGACAATGTACAATCTGCCAAAACTTTGTGGCCAAGTTTCCAGGAAACTATTCGTTTCCTCTTTCACTTCTTTTCTGTGTTACCCTCCACTGTCTTTTTTTCATTCTGGTGAAAAATTCAGGTTTTCAATAATATTTGGCACCTGATGTGAGACAATACACTTGATAAGAGTATTAGTGTTAGTGTGACCTGTGGATGCCTCTTTTGGCTACACCCCAAGTTGAACATATTTAACTTTGCTTAAGACTAGAGGAAGAAAATGGGGGTGGAGGGTTGATGGAGTAGGAGCTGAAATGCAGCGAGACCATATGTATTGAGTTGAAGAAATGCTGTTTTATGAGCAGAGAGTGGGCCTCTGCTTGGAATTCTACATGACATCATTCTGGAGCAGAGAGCCATGAAGCTCAGGAGATGGAGCGAGCCTTCAACTAGACTGGATCGTAACACTAGAAGAAGACGAGAGGCACAAATGTAGACAGACACAGGATTGCTAAGTGTCCTGAAAATCATCAGATTAAATTACAACAGAGATGATACTAAAACTAAATTTATGCTGCCTTGAGCCTCATGCTGAAACAATCATGTCAGGCTCGGGGCTTATAATCACCACAAGCCTGCCTTCAAAATTCAATTCAATTTTATTTGTGTAGCACCAATCATAATCGCCGATTATCTCTAGGCGCTTCACAATTCGAAGCCGAAACCTCATGACTATACAGAGAGTAAACCCAACAGAACCAC
>JAQQAE010013884.1:0-12586 GCA_029823295.1 Pseudamia nigra | reverse complement strand
AATTAAATCAATGAATAATAACAAATTCAAATTCAGTTCAGCAACATTAACTCAGGAGCACAGCATATAAAACACTTTAACCTACAAGAGAAAAATTAATAAAACAATTTGTGCTGATTTTTTTCTTTCTCTTTTTTGCAGTTTACAGCCTTTCAAAGTATTATACTGCAACTCTCAGCAGCTACTCGGTGTTGACCTGGGACCTGTACATGGTCTTCAGTCAGTCTCACAAAGGTCCAGAGTCTCTGGTTTTACTGAAGTAGCATCACAAAGCCAGATGATTGTTGTCAATATTCGGCACGTTTTCGCTGAATAAACTCCAGCGTCTTATCAACGTGACTGTGGGGTGTAATGTCTTCAAGTGGTACCTTAATTTATTTGGCTTCATGCTTTTCCACAGCCAACATTTTTAGACACAGTAAACACACTGGTCTTTTCTCCTCTTCCACCGTTGACACAGTGAAGCCGAGCGATACATACGTGTCGTCATATTTCCTCGTCTTGGCGTTCGGGTGACTTTCTTTTGTCTCATTACCTCCGTCCCTCTCTGTCTTTCTTTTCATACCTGTTAGAATTTTTTCCATGTTGTCTCTTGAGGGTGGATGTGCAATTACACTTCATTCTAGTACAGTACAGCAAAGAAAGCATGTTCCCAGGGTCACATGCACCCCACCTGGCATCGCACCATGCCCCCCTGTGGGGGCATGCCCCACTATTTGAGAAGCACTGCGCTATAGCGAAGTCGGACCAATTCAGAGCTTCGTATCTTATATTTATTCAATATGTTCATTGTTATTCAAGAGATACACTTGACTGCAGCTGTGGGTAAGTGTTTACAGTAACAACACTGTGATATGACTTTGTTTGACACTACGTGGTCAAGTTTACTGCAACAGTAAGATATTGTAAGAAAATGTTAGCTCTCCCATGATTCTCTTGGCATGAACGCTTCGTAAGCGCCGCTGCCATTCATCCAAATATAGTTACATCCTGTTTTTTGGCTCCAAGATGCTGTCCAGGAAGTGACAAGTCGATTGGCCTCAAAGCAGCCCTTCAGAAACCAATGGGTGGCATCACGGTCACTTTGTCCGTAATATATACAGTCTGTGGTGCACTCTCAAGTGTCAGTTCTAATTTTGCCAGTTTTTTTTTTTCATTTTGTTAATGATTTGTTTAAATTGTGGGTTATTTTTGTTAATTTTCTTTTTTTGTTTGTTTCATTTGCATGAATTATTTTGCATTTAATTGCTAATCTTAGGGTGTACTCACACTGGCAGTTCGTTCCACGCCTGGGCGCGTTTCACACCTTTAGCGTGGATCATTTGAGTAATATGAGTGGAAGTGAGCCGCGCTCCGGCCCCGGGCCTCAGCGCGGTTGGAAGAGGTGGTCTACACGGCATGGCACGGTTGGTCACGCAGGCGTACGAGCACAGCGACCGTACATGACGATGATGTAAAATCACCGCATCCTTCACTACATTCATGTCAAAACAATGGCAGCAGCTGAAAAAATTTCCGCCTGTGGGCAGCACAGTTAATTGCAAATCGTCGACTTGCATTCTCGAGAAACCTAGGTGTGTCACCGGACAGTATCTGAGCTAAATGGCACAGACTTCACCATAAAATCACTACGCTCATCCGGACGTTTCCCGTGTTGTAATCCATGATACTGAATCTGTTAAATGCAGCGGCTGCAGCTTCTGATGACGTACACACAATGTACAAACGACGTGATGACGTCTGTACAAGATCAATCAAGCCACGGCCCACAGTGATGTGAGCAGAGACGCACTGGGGACTGGAAAGGTGTGAAGTGGGCCCCGGCTTGGCTCGAGCCAAAATCGCCATTGTGTGAGTACACCCTTTCGTTCCACTTATATACAGTAGTTGGGTCAAATACATACACAGTGAAAGATAACCTGTAACATAATGAGAATATGCTGTAACCACAGTATGAATCTTACCTGTGTGGAGCAAGTGACAGATTTCTCTCCTGCTGGCGTCGCAAAAATCTCCGCATACGAGCAGCACGATTCGATCGCCTTGCATTGTCGAGAAATCCGGGTGTGTCAGAGGACAGTATCCGAACAAAATGACTCAAGGTTTGCCATAAAATCAGTAAAGTCTTCGCAATGTTTTCATTTGTTTTCCATGACGCTGAATGTTTTCAACACGGCCGCGGCTTCTGTTAAGCGCTTCCTGATGACGTACAGACGATGTGATGACGTCTGTACAACAGCCATCGGACTGAGGAACCGGGTAATGTGAGCAGAAACACGCAGAACTTTGGCAAGGTGTGAAGTGGGCCCTGGCGCGGCTCGAGCCAAAATGGCCCTGGTGTGAGTACGCCCTAAATCATTTTTATTTTGATGATTATTTTGATGGTAATTTGGGTCTTTTTTGTTCCTAATTTTGGTACGGTATTTTTTTTCCAATGATTTTTGATAGAATTGCAGAAGAAGGCCTCTGTCCACGATTGCTTGAATTTACAAACGCTGACCAGAGGCATACTATACACATTGTATTTCAAGTATTTGTACTTATTGATTTATTGTATCACAGTGTATTGTACTAGTTTGTACTGTACTTTTGAGTCAGGGAGAATTTCTGTGCACTGTCGTTGATAACTAAAGAAGTTAACACAAATCAACCTCACAGCACTGGCCACAACAACTCCAATATGATTTTTGACTTTTTCAAATAGTTATATATTTTCCAAAACAGCAAAAAAAAAAAAAACTGTCCCCTGCTCCCTTGGGTGGCACTAAAGCATCAATTATATTTTTCACTCACCAAAAGGGATTGTTCTAGCCACCTTGACTGATTTTTAGCTTCATGTATGAGGCATGAGAGCAGAGCCAAACATATCCTGATTCAGAGGGTGACATTAGTTGAGCACAGTGTAGCAACAGGGAGCAATGATGGAGTTCCCTGATTACTGAGTTTTACGGTACAGAGACAAAGGGCCTCTGAAATCACAGGAAACAGGACAATCAAAGAGCCTGCACACATTCACAGAGACACAGAAGCACAACATGATTCAGGACATTACAGAATCTGATGAAAACGCCAACTGAGCAAGTGCAGTAAGGAATTATTAGTAGCAAATGATGCTAGCAGTGGGGAAAATAGCTGAAAGTGAATTTACTCAAATGCATACATCAGATGCTATTTTTAATCAGTCGCCACAATTTCCTGCCGAAAGAAGAACAGTCAAAAGCACCTATGAATGTGAGCCATATTTGGATAAGCACTGACCCTAATTATAGCCTCTGTGCTGTTTGCGTCTGTCGTACAATGGTACTGACAGGTATTTTCATATACCTCCACATGTGAAACCCCAAAACCTAAAAAGTGTGGGGTCCCAGAACACCACATGGCCCACACAGCTTCCATGTGATCCATTAGATGTGACTGGGGCTGAAGAAATAACTGGCTCCTTCCGTTTCTCCAAAATGGCTGCACTGGTTCCACAGCATTGGTTTTTTTTGGATTAGAACAATTCCCCACCAACCCATAATTTGTGGGATTCTCATAAGGGGACACACCCTACCATACATTTCCATTATAACCCCAGTTTGTTCTCCAATGAGGATATTTCAGGATGAAGGACATCTTATTTGGTTTTTGGTGAATGACCCCTCTGGTTTGGTTTTGGGGGCTGTTTTAGTGGATGAGTCTTGGAGCTACTAAATGTCTTCAACACTCACATTTCAACTTATTTCTTCGGGAGCAGGTAACAACAGGGTTGGTTAGAAAACCTTGAGTGTGGTTGAACAAATTCTAGGTCAAGTGTAGATAAAGGGGATCTATTTTCAGCTAAATGTGCTGTTTATCAGTGTGCGAAGCCACTGGGGAACCGCTTTCCCAACAGCTCAGGACCACTTCTCTAACTTGTGGTGTGTTTGGTTCCCTGTGTGATGATTCTGTATGATTATATTTGTTTTTTTTTCTTCCTTTATTATTTTTGTGATGCATTCTAAATACAGCTGTGAATTGTAAACATGATTATATTCTGAGTTAATTCTCATCACATATGCTGGCTCTCATGATATTAAATCAGAATATACTAGAGTTTGACTTGCTTTTGGAGGTCCTGTTTGGTTTGCTCTCCTTATAATCTTGAGGTTTTGGACTTGAATTGTAAAGAACCTAGAGAAATAATCTTGGATTCTGATTGGTGCTATACAAATTGAACCCAAATTATGAATTGAATTGAATTGTGTTTGTTCAATTACCCATACATTAATCACAATATCTGCCAAAAAATAATAGTAGCAGTAGTGAGGCCAGCTCTACGCTGGGGCAAAAGGGGCCATGGCCCCTAAAACAAATGTTTGGCCCCGTCAAATATGTATATTTTTTGAGTTAGGAAAACACTTCTTGTATGAAAACTCACCAAAGAAACTAAACATGTCATCCACCTGTCCATCTGCCCTGTGTGTCATTGACTGTGTGGACAAAGTGACCATGACATCATCCATTGGATTCTGAAGGGTTGTTTTGAGGCCAGTTGGGTTGTAACTTCTTGGATGACATTTGGCAGCCAAAAAAATGATGTAACCATATTTGGACGAATGGTAGTGAAGCTACCAGAGCATAGTATGTCAGGGGTTTTATGGGTAAGATAATGCTAACTGCTATCGTACTGATGCAGTAAAACGTCACCAAATGTTGCCAAACAAAGTCATATGGCAGTGTTGTTAGTGTAAACACTTACTCACAACTCAGGTAAAACTGTGCTCTGTGAAATAAATAGAAGATATGGAGGTCTGACTTTGCTGGTGAGTCTAGTTACCATAGCAACATGTCAGTCAAAGCCTGGCACACCAGTGATTTGTTGGATTATTTGCTGTAATAGCTTAATAATGGAGCAAAAAGTGGATGGACCACCAGATCACGTATAAAACATCTGAGACCGTGATGACACATGACAAAAAATGATTCACTTAGTATTTCCAATGTAATGCTATGGGAGTCGGGGCTTCTTGGAGCCCAGTGAACTGTGCCCCAGTGGCCAACAGTGATATTACAACATTAAACTATGTCTACAATGGCCTCACTGAACAGCCTGGGTCATTGCCCACTGGTATCAGAGCGCTTCAAAGGCTGCACTGAGCATTCTCTTCAGAGATTGCATGTGTTCTACTTTATCCTGAGATTAATTTTGGCACCAGGGCAGTCAATTGTATTTTTAAAGCGCCAATTATAATCCAAGATTATCTCTAGACCCTTCACAGTTCAAGGCCAAATCCTCAAGACCATACATCATATCATATAATGTCATGCCATGTCATGAAGTTATACTGAATGAATAATAATACTGGGGCTGTCAAATGATTAAAAATTTTAATGTGATTACCGTATTTTCCGCACTATAAGGCGAACCGGATTATAAGGCGCAGTGTCATATTTGGACAAAATTGACGGCGCTTAGGTGCACCTTATAGTGCGGAAAATACGGTAAGCACAGGGCCACTGTGGATTAATTTTAATTCATCACAATTAACAGCCATTTATTGTTTTTCGTTGTGTTGGAGCAAAAACACTCATGACAGAAGGTGATATATACACTTTACATATGTTTATTTAAACTAAACAGTGGTTTTGGGAGGATCAAGATATTTAAATAGTTAGTGTCAAGCCGGCTGCACATAGAGAAACGTGGCTCATCTCTATGAGTCTGATCGTCTGGTGCACACGATTGACACTTCATTCTGTATCTCGCACACAGCTGCAGACTACCAACACGACTCACCCCTGGGAACTGGCACCATCTATCCACAGTAACCATTGATTGCGTTGTGACACACATGTCCACCAATGATAAAAGTTGTGAAGTCGGAGTTGTGACCGCCGCACATTGCCGAGACTGAGTCTTGGCATGTTGAATCAGCACGATTTCTGTCGGGATGTCATCAAGACTGAAAAATCTGGGTCGGGAACCACCGCACTTCAAGCTGATTTCCAGTTGAGTTGAGTTGAGATGAGTTGCAGCCGGCTTTACTCACTGAAGTCCAGTGTCTCCTGTCAGGACCACTGTCTTTCTTTATTTTCTTTTCAGTTTCATAGAGCCCGTGGATTTTCATCATTATTGTGCTTCTTGATGGTGTTTTGTACAAAGCATCTTGAGATGCAATTTGCAAAACCTTCATAAACCCCATGTCCTCAATGATATCAACCAATCAGCTGTTTTTTACAATTCACCTTGCAATTGTGTCAGTCAGTTTGTCAGAGGTCGACTTACTGCAGCCCCGACATTCAGTCAGGATGTTTGGCACAAGCAGGCGTTGCGATCGCTGAAGTACTTGCACAGGAGTACCTTTAACGAACATATGCTTTGCACTGAAGTGGTACTTTAAGCTGAAAGTGCTTTGGTGAAATGAAACCTCCCTCCCGCAGAGCGTGCAAACTTATTGGTCTATTGTTCCATCCTTTTTTGTATTCAAACTTCCCATTGAGAGGAACAATATGTTGTTGGAATTGTCCATCTTGATGAAGTTGGGTCTGCCGTCAGACAGTTGCATTGAGGGATTTTGAGTTTTGTACCAGTAATCAGTGGTTAATCTGTGTCAATAGGTGTAACTGTGTGATTTTGAGTTACTGTGCATTGCGCCTACGTCAATTACATTAAAATTTTTAATCCATTTAATCATGCAAATAAATTAATTTTAGATTAACACATTAATTTTGACAGCCCTAAATAATACATTTCAATTTCACAATAAAGAAAAATGAACAAATGAAGATAAAAATCCAAAAAACAATGCACACAGATTAGTAACATCAGTGCAGAACCACAAAGCCACACACACAGACACATACATGCAAATGTTCAGATACCAACTTTATTGCTGCAGAACTGTAGGTAAACAGGTGCAGGGGAATAAGACATGGTGTGCAGAGAGGAACAGTGATTGCGAACACGACAGCCACCTCTGTTTGCATGAACAGACTCGTGCACACAAAGCACACACTTCAGGAAACTCTGGGCCAACTGTGACAAGATTCACTCTTCAAAAAACAGGAAGTGGTTAGCAGATGCATTAAAACCGAGTGAACCCCTGTGTTACTAACACTGAAAATACACTGACAACCACCAATATCTGACTACTTTAAAAGCTGATGCAGAAGTAAGAAAAACTGTTTTACCAGCTCTTCAAATTGAGTTTTATTGCTACCTGAGGCCAAAACAGCATTATTAAGGTTAATTTTGTGCTGGAATGTAGTTCCACAATAAACAAAGTGTGTTGTCATTACAAAGTAGGACTGTGTGTCTCACATGCATGAAGGCCTCTGTCTGTCCCTTTAAACAAAAGAATGTCAAAACTGCATAATATGCCAGGCAGGTGGATTAGCAGAGGCTTTTTGTTCTACGCTGCCGATTGTCATGCCTCGGGTTAAACACTCCATCTGCGTTTGAGAATACCACCCAGAACTGCACGGGATTTTTTCTCCCCAAATGAGTGAACATTTTAGCAGTCATATAATTTATTTCTTTGATTCTTTTGTTCATTTTAGATTAATTTTCCCAATTAATTTAATCAGTATATTCATTTTACAGACTTTTTTTCATTTTTTTGTCTCTGTCATGGCAGTTTTTGTCATTTTTCTTTATATCCACTTAATAAACTTTGTTCATTTCCTTGATTTTTTTTTATATTTTATTAATTTTTGTTGACTTTCTTGATTATTTTAATCATTATATTGATGGTTTTTCTCATTTTTACAGTTGGTTTTGTTTTCCTCATTGTTCAAAATCATTTTGATCATTCCATGTTTTTTTCTTCACTGTATGAATTATTTTGTTCGTTTATATCCATTTTATAGATTTTTTATTATGTTTCTTCATATTTTTCTCCATTTTATAAATATGTTTGTCCATTTTTGTTCATTATCTTGAATAGTTTATTTACTGTCTGTCACTGTCTATTTTGTTCATTTTATTGATTTTTGGTTTGTTTTTTTTTTCGTTCCTTCTTGAAATCGTGTTGTTAATTATACAAATACATTTTTCATTTTTATTCATTTGTTCCAGTTTGTCCATTTCATAGATTTTTGGTCAGTTCCTTCATTACTTTGTCAATGTTTTGTCCATTTTTGCTAAACTTTTTGATTGTTTCAACGATTGTCCTGATGGTTTGGTTCATTGTTCCTCTTTTTTCCCCTTTCCTTCCTTGTTCACCCTTTGCCCATTTCTCTGCATACTTCAACCACTTTTATTCACCGACTTGAATATCATGTCCATTATTTTTTTTCAAATTCTGGATTCTTTTCTTGTTTGGTGATCTTGTCGTGCCTCGGGTTAAACAGCTGCATTTGCGAATACCAGCCAGAGCTGAAGGGCCTTTTTTTTTTTTTTCAAATGAGCACACATGAATTTATGGATCAAGTGTGCTTATCCCCTTGGCCGTCTGCAGGTTGAAGTACATGACTGGTTGGGGCACGCTGACAGCTAAGGTGGGAACACAACCAAATCAAACCCGCAGCCATTATGTGAGAGGTTAGTTTAAGCCTGGCTTTAGGGACAAGAAGCACAACACAAGCAGCAGCTTTTGTGATGAGCTGCTGTGAAAACAGGCTTTGACAGTCGAACTGAGCCAAAAACAAAATCCACTTGATAAACACTTGAAAGACAGAAAAAGGTGAGTTTTAATGGTCTGATCAGGTTGAGAGGGCAGAGACCTGAAGATCTCCACAGGTTAGGGATTTAGAGACACCTTTGAGGGGCAGACACTTTGACCTTTAAAGAAGCTGTGGGTTTTGTCTGAACACGGGGGCATTTTTAGTTCAGATACTGCTGTAAACATTGAACACTTTATTGTCTGTGTTCTGGATACTTGTGATTTTTTTTTAAATCTCTTATTTTCCTTGTTAGCTTATGAAGGACACCAAAAAATGAACAAGAATTTACAAAAAAAAAGTGCAAAAACGTACCTTGAATGAAAAATTAGCAAATTCAATGAAAAAATGAACCAAAGAAAGACAAAAAATAAGCCAAATAATCAAGAAGATGAACAAAAATGTATAAAAAACAAAAATCCTACAAAAGAACAAAAAAGACACAATATGCAATTAATAGAATAATAAAAAATAAAATAAATTTGAGTTAACAAATAGATGACCATTATGCTTTTGTCCATTTTACAGATTTTTATCATTTTTGTTCAGTTTGTTGTTTTTGTTCATTTTGACTATACTGTATTTTATTTACTGTTTGTTCATTTTATCCATTTTTCCTTATTTTTGTGGGATTTTTGTTTTTGTTAATGTTTTCATTTTTTGTATTATTCTTCTTTTTGTCTGTTTTTGTTCATTTTCTGTTTGTGTTAGTTTTTGGATGAAAATTGTTTTGGCTTCCCCCATCCTTGAATCACCATCTTATTGTGATGGAGGGGTTTGTGTACCTGAGTGATCCTAGGAGCTATGTTGTCAGGGGCAATTCACCCCTGGTGGGGTCCTAGGTGATGGGTCAACGTGAGCAATTCAGAAAACCTTTTCCCTTTGGGCCAACCACCTGCAGGAAGGGTCGTAAGGGTCCGGTGACTGTGTGGTTTGGGAGTCAACTGAAGGCAGAGGCCTGAGTGGTCCAATCCCCATTGCCAAAATTAGCTCCAACTGGGACAAGGCCCTGGGGCAGAGCCAGGATATGCTGGAGGGTCTTTATCTCTCGGCGGGCCTTGGAATGCATAGAGGACTCCCAAAGGAGCCGGAGGAGGTGGCGAGGGAGAGGGATGTCTAGGCTTCTCTGCTTAAGGCCCATTTATACGCTACACTAAGTCCGCATACTCATGCAGAGGGGTCATTCCCTCCGGTCTCAGCGTGCATTACGTTACAAGTTTGGTACATTCTCGTGGGCCTTATGGATCCATGCTCAACATAGAAAATGGTGCAGTGTCACCAGAAATTGTGGGGGCACTCTAGCGCAGTACAGCTCACGTGGCAGAAAAATAGAAAAAGATGCAACATAAACACCAAAAGATGACAGAAATGGCTCAACTTTTTGAGGAGAGGCTGTGCCATAAACTGTATATATTAGTGTCATCTTGGAGACAAAAACAGGATGCAACCATATTTGGACGTACAGTGGCGGTGTCAGTGGAACGTAGGGAAAGCTAACTAACTGTTAGCCACAGACAAGATAAAACTTATAACACTTATTCACAACTGCAGTCGAGTGAATCTCAGGTAAAATTATGAACATATTGAATAAATAGAAGATACAAAGGTCCGACTTGGTCCAACTCCACCAGCGACACTAGTTACAATAGCAACATGTCATCAAACCCCAGCATGGCAGTCATTTGTTATTTGCCATAACATAACGTAGAAAAATGTTAAAGATAGACAAGATTACTTATTAAAGGGAACAAATAAAAGGTTTTACACCATAATGACTCCAAGATGCTGTCCAGGAAGTGACAACTCGATTGACTTCAAAACAACCCCTCAGAAACTAATGGGTGACATCACGACCACTTTGTCCAGTAATATATAGTCTATGGTCCTGACCTAAATAAATAAGTGAAATGTTCTACAAGGAATGGAAGTGAGAGTTTGATTTGGGGAACCCCCCCCCCACAACATCCCTGAGTTTAGTTACAGTTATTGCTGGGGAAGGGCCTCAAACCAAGTAGGTCGACATATGTTTTCCACTTTCAGGTATGTAATACTGGATAATTGTCCTCAATAATGGGTGGCACCATGGTGATTTGTTGTGTTGTAAAGTGCTATATGAATAAAGTTTGATTGATTGATTGATTGATGGTGCACTGGTCAGCACCATTGCCTCACAAAAAGAAGATTATGGGCTTGATCCCCAGTACCACATGGCCTTTCTGTGTGGAGTTTGCATGTTTTCCCTACTGTATGTCTGTGCAGGATTCTACAGAAACTCTGGTTTCCCATCACCAGGTTGATCGTATGCTCCTCAGTGGGTGACCTCCAGTGGTAGTGCGCCTGGGGTTGCAGGATGGGTCAAATGCAGAGAATGAATTTACTAGATCAAAAAGTGAACATTAATAATGTCATTATTAAATTATTATTGTTATTAAATAAATGACCAAGTACAATATTTCTGTGGAATTAATTTAATTGTATTCTCCTTATCTATGTTTAGACCTTGTGTGAAAATCCAGAAATGTTTAAGGTCATAAGTTCTAAATGGTTCACAATCTTTCAAGCACCATTGCATCTTCTAGGTCTTGAGTTATGCTACAGTCATCAAAGTCAACCGTATTTAAAGTAGATGGAAATCCTCTAACTGTAAATGTACAGATTTGAAATCAGGTTACATCAGTGGATTTGCACATGAAAAGCCACAAATTAAACTGCTGAAAGTCACAGAGGAAACCGACACACGCCTCTGCAAGCCACTCTCACCGTTGAGGTAACACACTTCACACACGATGAACAACACGTTTTACATTGGTGTGGATTTGCGCCGTGCATCGCTTACCCACCTGGTTAGCTGACAAAACCACATAACAAACAGCAGTTCCTGTTAGCAGGCTAAGAGCGAAAGAGAGACACATCAGAATCTGAATGAGACGCGTGGCAAACAGTCCATACACACCGGATCTCGTTTGGTATGTCGACCGCAGCTTGTTACTATCACTGTGTTTTTGCAACTGAACCAAAAAATCTATATTACTCAGTTGTAGATACACCCTCAACACCTGAACGCTCCCTTTAACTGATCTAACTGTCCAAACGAACGAAGAATGACATTCAGTGCACAACATTCTGATTTATTCTGATTTGTGTTTTATCTTAATCTCATCTTTTGTTTTCAATGTTTTTTGTTGTTTGAGGTAGTGCTATCCATTTATTTAAATTTAAGCAATATAATAATAATGATGTGAGAAGTCAGGTGGTACTTATTACATTTATTTAGGTTTGATGACATTAAAACAAAATAAAATTAATTGCTTTTTTTGCATGTCTTACATAATTTTTGTCATTTTTCTTTGATGTAAACATTTTTTGCATCTTTTGCATCAGTTCTGCCATTTTGAGTCTTTTTTATTTTCATAATTTTCTGTTTTTTTTTACATCCAGGTTTTTGTCTTCTGTATCTTCACCATCATTTCCATCTTTTACAAATCATTTCAAACAACAAACAACCGTCTTGATATCAAGATAAGTGTCCATATCAATTGACATGAAATCACATAATCATGAACATTTTTGACCATGTCCCCCTGCCCTATAATACCACACTTTGTTATTTTTCGTGAATTCTACCATTATCAAGACTGAGGGCACACTCACTCATATTAGACACAGTTGCCCCATGTCGCACCAGAGTTCAATTACAGTGGCATGGAGATGACTGTGGAAGTGGAGATGTGTGGATACAGTAAAGTGCCACATTGGTGTTGCATGCCTCTGTACTTGACCTGACTGAGGCCAGAGATGGATCTCTATTGGATTTCTTGATTATAGGCCTATAAAATGGAGATTTTCACTTAATAGCTGTGCTTGCATGTGGAGGCAACAGGAGACGAGGTTTACTCTCTGTATAGTCATGAGATTTCGGCCTTGAATTGTGAAGCGCCTAGAGATAATCGGCGATTATGATTGG